>JANHGB010029622.1:7764-28615 GCA_026283785.1 Coracopsis vasa
AGTAAGTTTACATTTTTTCTCAGTTATTTCTAACAAACCACAGTTACATGGCAGGGAGATGAAAGGTTGAGCAAGATTCTCAGGGCTCATGAGTAAAGTCCCTAACAAGGCACAGCTGATCTACAGACAGACAGACAAAGATATCAACCATGTGTTGAAAATAAACAGTTGCAGTCAATTCTCTCATGCTGGGGAAAGGGGAATACCACACTGACAATACTGGAGCAGTGAGAACAACGCTGCCACTTCTATGGACCTGCATTAGTCCAGCGATAGGAATATACTGTTTATGCAGTCCTAGTTCTCATGTCTATCTGCTGTTCTCATCATCTCGACCTTACATGAATGGTTTTGAAATCATTTGTTCATGTCAGAATTATGATAGTATCACAGTAAGGCAATTCTATCTGCAAAAGAACAGCTCTGACTGATAGAAAAACGGATAAGTGAATACTAGGCATACAATATTTTAGGTACTTTTTATAAACTTTGCTGCTTCTGAACTACCTCATATCCAATGTTCCCAAAGCAATTTGCTAATATTCATAAATCGCAATGTACCTTGAAAGATACTATATAATAAAAGTATGCATCAATAAAAACACAAAAGAAATTTGCATTTGTCCCAGATCATACAGCCTAAGAGAAGGGAGAAGGGGTCTAGCTCCTCCTACCCTGTCATTCATCCCCTCGTCTCCTTCTGAGGCAATTTACCAAGCTACATAATAGACTTACAAACATTAACCTGTGAGGAACCACTTGATACCCTGAGGTGAATATGCCCATCACAACAGCAAGTTTACCAGTTTCTGGTAGGCAAAGTCAGTCTAAGTATCTGATATCCTCCTGGTTATTGTGAAACAGTATTTTCTTAGCAGTAATTAGGCTCTGTTGCTGCAGTGAACATATTCAAACAGAACGCTGTGTACATCTGCAACAAATGTCCATTAAAATACTGCTACCATTGCAGTAGCTTTCTGAATACTATAGATTCTAAATGTAAAATGGCAATTACCTGTACATTGTGTAAAACGTGTTATTTATGTAACTGTTTAGTATTTTTCAAATTAAACCTTATATAACCACACTCAGAAAAGAGAAGGCTGCATGTGTTAACAGGTACCTGCATTGTTTACAGACTCTGCAGGTCTCCAAACAAGGAACATCAATTTTCAGGAAAACAAAGACACAAAAGAGAAAACAGAATATTGGACAAGTAGTAATTTTCCATGTTACTTTCACTTCAAGCACATATAAAATTCTTCCATACATTCTTTATATCCTACACTAGCAAGTAAATAGTCCAATTGCAGCAAACAAAAAATCAGTTTGCCTTATTTAAAAGAAAATGAACAGTTTAGTCACAATTTTTACGAAGACATATCTCATGTTTAAAAACACAGCTCGTTAATATTTTTATCTGTTCAAAATGAATCACTGAAGTCAATGAAAAACAAAGTATTTGTCAATATAAAAAAAACTAGGGATGAAATTAGTATTTATTATTATTATTTAACCAAAGTTTCATGTATTTGAGAACCAATTGAGAATGCAATTTATTACCTATGAAAGCAGTAAGCCTGTTGAGAAGTTACTGCATTTTGTTCTTGCTATATCACTTTTAAATAGAGACACTCTTCATGAAAGGACAAACTTATAAGAAGCATTAACTAAAAGAAATTGACTAAAAGAAACATTTCAACTTTCATTATGGATTGATTATTACTATTTTCACAGATAACCAGGTCCTGTATGCTGAAATAAGTCTATACAGTTTCAGGAAGCAAATCTTCGACTCTTGGGCCCTGCAGCTTCCCGAATGCAAGCAGCTGAACAATGCACCGTGGCAGAGGAATTGCTCCCAACAGTATGATGGTGCCCCTTCAGGTCAATCATTCCTGGACGAAAAAGCTATTGCCAGCACAGCTAAGGTTTGGCAAAGATTTGGGGGCAAACTCTGGACCTGCATCAACTGTTAGGGCTGGTGAGAGAAGACTCTTAAAGGGAAAAAACCTGAAAGCTCAAGTATCCATTTTC
Source organism: Coracopsis vasa (assembly GCA_026283785.1). Lineage (NCBI taxonomy): Eukaryota > Metazoa > Chordata > Aves > Psittaciformes > Psittacidae > Coracopsis > Coracopsis vasa. The sequence continues at coordinate 9,802 of JANHGB010029622.1, forward strand.
CCCTAAGCAGAAAAGTTTTGGCAGTTTGTTTGTTTGTTTGTTTTTATGTTGGGAACTGTATTGTTTTTCCTGGCCTCTATACTATCTTTCAAGAGGAAAGGGGAAATTTTTACAAAAAGAAAATTAAATTTTTATTAACTCGTGTTAGTAACATTGCAGGTTTTTTTCTTTTCTGAGCAAAGGATTATTCTGCTTCCTGTTTCACACAATAAGAACTATGGATATCTATTATTTCAGATTTCAAGCGAGTCATTTTCTAACTACATTATTTATAGGCTCAAATGATTATGGATATTTTATAAACAAAAAAAAATCATAATTATCAGATTGAAAGCAGATGCAGGTCACTGCAATGTAACACTTTACATAAGAATCAATAGAAATGTCAACACAAACAACTAAAGGCACCATATGACATTCCAATGGAGGGAAGAAAATTTCCTTCATTTTCTACTTAGACGCCTTGCTTCCTTTATCAGCAGATGGCAAGCAAATTACTAGTTCAATCCATATGTCTGTATCTGATAGACAGTGTTCTACAAGTCTGAAATTAGTTTGAAACGTTTTGATGTTGGCCAGACTACAGAGGAAAACAGGATAACTTTGTCTATTAATGAAAAGTTGGTTTTGTCATAACAAATACTTCCACAAGCTATTACCCATCCAGACTCATTCAGTCGCTAATGGAATTTGTACCCAAGGACATAATCTGTGTTTAACAGACTAACAATTTGTAGTTTCATCCATTCTGTTCTGCTGCTGTGCTCCAACATGTCTCCTTCCACTAGACGAGGTTTACTTAGTGGGGCTGATGAAAGCAAGTAGGGCCATGAGAATATTTTTGGTAGGAAGGGTATCAGATCACTGGTGCCATTTATGTTCATGCTAGTAGGCATTCAAGAGAGAACTTGTCAGAACAAAGCCTATGCAGACCAGCAACCAGGCTCCAACCACGGCAAAGTGCAGATGTTGAGAAGACGATTTAGACAATTGTGCTTAATCTCTCCCTATCAGGAAGCCTCCGTTAGTGAAGCAGACAATGTATATTTTAGGAAAGGTGGCTCAGAGAGCCCAGACGGTTCTTATAGCAGAATGAATGGTTTGGTATTTTTTCTGTCAAAAAAATGCTCCAAATTTGGAGCATTTCAATGAGTTTTACTACAGAAAACTGAGTTCTGCAGAAAGTTGATGGGGGAGAGAGCCAAACCAATCTAAAGAAGACAAGAAAACAGAGGTTACAGTGAAGCTTCCTTGCAACCTGGCCAAGCAAAGACAGAAGCAGATCTACACTGAAAAAAATAGCAGACACCAGGGGTTCAGAAGCACCCACAGCCAGGCAGACCACCAGGCACACCCCTCAGTCCTGCAGATGCTGAAAGCCCTTCACTGCAGACAGCCAGATGGAGGTCCTTTTATATCCCTAGAAGCTACAAAATTTTTCTTTGCCAAGGACCTACAGAGCAAGCACAGATAAAATATTTCTCAACTCAATGGCTTCCAAAATGTCCTTTCCTTACAACAGTGATGTACCTGGGGGACTGGTGTGCAAAATAGCTTATGCTTCACTTCTTAAGGAGGCTATCACTAAGAGAGCTTCAAATAGCTTTAGCAATGATTAAAGCTTCACCCCAGGCTGTCTGTTCACTCACTGAAATTATACATTTCAGAAAAAGTTCAGTCTAGAGGTCTACCCCAACGCAAACTCGGGGCACTGAAGCCAAATGAAATTCCTCTTCTGCGATGTTTGCTGTTGGTTTGAGTAAAACTGTCACACAAGAAGCCACTTAGCTGAACATTATACCAAGAAACTGAGGCACCAAATTTAACAGACATCAACTATCCTCTTAATTTTTTTAGAAGTCCCTACATCAAACCTGCTCTGACAGTTGTTATGGATGACCATGGCAAAGACCTCTACCCTTCAACTGTTTAGTTGGCTATTAGAAGGCGAAGGCAAATCGGTTAAGTGATTATTAACTTTATAGCGTTAAAGGCATTAAAAGATCTATTTTTAAATCCACACAGATTTAAAACTTCTAAGCAGAACATAATTTTCTGTAATGGAAAAATCAGCAAAGTTGTAACATACAACTTTGCCTTAAAAATTATTAATATTAGTTCCACAAACCATTTGGCTAGATATCTACAAAAATTCTGTGTTCAGTTGAAAAGCCTCTTCATTCTTAATTTAAAAACAGATTTTTTTAAATTTTTAAAACTAATTTGAAATTAGTAAACAGACCAGTAAAACACATGTATGCACACAAACATATGTAGGTGTCAAGATGCTTAAAAGCCTTGAAGCCTACAAGATTTTAATCATGTTTTCCACTACCTCTCCCCACCCCTCAAACACTGCATAAGGTAGGGTTTATGAGAATTTCAAACAAAAGGAAATATTTAAGTTTCTACCATACCTCAGTCAAATATAAATGATTTTCAGTAATACACTAACAGGTATACTGTGCTACTGTCAATGGAGAACTTCACAGATGTTTGGCTTCTTTATCAGCTGCAGGGAGGAATGCCAAAATGATCACCATAGCTGAGTCCATTAACTGAATTGTGAAGAGAATGCTTTTCTCAAGAAAGAGGCTGACTAAGCTTATTCTGCACAAGGCAAACTTTTAAACAGATCTGGAATATATCCACTTCGGGTTGGGAGAGGAGCTGCCATGAAATGTCAAAAAAATATGGAATATAACTTAGTATTTTCTCTTTTAACTCAAAAACATAACCCCATGAACATTAAAGCAGTTACTATCAGAAATAAAATCATAAATATGTAAAGATATTATTCTCCATGTGTCTTATAAAGGGAATAATAGTGGGATATTAAGACTTGTTTTGATTTGAAAGCTTTCACCTTGCGGTGTCTGCCTTACAGCCTTTTAGTCATGTACAGACTGGAGTAGCAAGAGCTTTGAAGTGCCCAACTTCCAGCAAAGTTTCTAACACTTTTTTAGTAAGTCTGAAGAGGTCTGTGTGTGATTTACTGTAATTTCAGAACAAGCTCAGAAATTCACCCTAACACAAAAAGATATAATTTCTTCAGGAAAGAATGGGAGAGTCATTTGAGCACGCTATCACTGTTGGGGCATGGGGAGGAGAGCAGCATGAAAATACTTTGTCAACACAATCAAGTCAAATTCAAAATACTGGGTATATCAACGATGACACTGAGAACTTTAAGGGAAACAAAACAGGGTTTTGTATAGAGGAGATTCTTTTTTTATTTTTTTTTTTTTTGCATCCAGTAAATATAGTTTAAGTGATTCACAGCCAATTTTATAATTGCAGTGAAGCAGCTGTGATCAAACTCTATTTGTAGCATCATAATAAATTTGCCCCCCACCTACTAAAATTAGTTCTAAGCATCCAAAATTCCCATTTGAACATCTGACTGAACAAAACATGCATTGCTTCATGCCAAAAACTGGAGGAAATAGACCTGAAATATGCCATTTTCTCACCAGAAATTGTAGGCTCCCAGAATAACATGTGAATTAAAACTCATTCCAAGCTTGTTTGCATCGCTTCTTGTTCCCATTCATAACAAATTCCTTAACAAATGTTATGATTATTTCTCTTTTTCCTCGCTTTTTTTTTTAATTTAAACACAATTTCCAAATCACAGACAGTCTTGCAAGCAGAAACAGCCAACAGTACAACCCATCTGGAAATGGAGAGGGTGGAATTTTACTCTAAGCAAGTGCTGGAGGCAACCCACATGATTAAAGACTGCACCGTAAGCCATCGTTAAAAGACTTCTTCCCATAAGTGAAAACGTGTAGTTTGCCACTATGCACATCAGAGGCACATAAACCAAAATGAGGTCAAAGTCAAAGAAGAAATGCAGATGCCTCACTCCAAAATTCCTGCTTTCCCTGTTTTTTGTTTTGTTTGTTCGCTTTTTTATCCAGGCTAAAGGGAAGAATAGAAATTTTAACGAAGTTAACAAAGTTAAAATTAAGATTATAATATTTTTCTTAAGTTTTTCTGTTTTCACTGATCCTCTTGCAAAAAGTTACATCATCATGTCCAGAGAAGTTAACCAGGAATATTGATTCAGGATGCGTATGGATCCAGCTTTTCCTGTTATGACGATAATGTTGCACAATACAGAATTTAATGCAGATCTTCTTGCTCCCTCCTTTCAAGTTGAGAAACTGCCCTTATTCCCATTTTACAGATAGAACTGTGAGACTAAGGCCTAAAGCAGCCAAGAAATCATCAGAAATTAGCCATCTAACTAGGGAAAATATGACTCACCAACCTGAGATTTGCAAATCTCAGGCAGCACAGGGATAGACAAATTCAGAAAAGATTTCAAAGTCCCTTTGCAAGCTGCCTGCAAAGTGCTGCATAGCCCAGGCTGCCATCATGCCATTTGTTTCAGAAATATAATACTGTGCACAGAGGAAAAGAGGAAACATCCTTATCCTCCTCCCGTCTTCATGTACAAACTATATCCTATCTGAACACTAAATAGTGTAACACGCAATATGGAAGACACGTATTTACAGATTTATATTACATATGTATATTATTAAATCACTACAACAAAGATTGTAAGATTTTCTAAAATATATATAATGATACTTATAAAAATGCTTAGAAAAACATCAACAGAACCATTATATTTAGCCATTATAAAGCTTCATTTTAAAACCAGAACTTGGTACAAGAAGTAAATGAATTATATTAGGCAGGAAATTGTTCACTAAATCAATTGTGCTACATTAGAAATTTTAAAATTAAGACTACTTCCAAGGTGGCCACATGCATAGTCCAAGGGGTGCTAAGGTAACAAAAGACATTCCAGAAAACCTTTTGCATATCTCACATATATATATTTCTGTTTCAGCACATATCTGCTCATGTAACAACTATTTTCCATAGATATCATTTTTAGTTCGGTGTATTAACCCCTAGATACCTCCATGGAAAAATCACAGAACATGTGTGTGCACTGTTTATTCATAAATCTGTTTTTAAATCTTTACCATTATGAATTTGTTCAGATGAGAACAGCATCTGGATTCCTTCAAATCAATTATAATTACAATGCTCCCTTCTTAGTCCAATAAATTAAACATTTATTTGCTGTCTATTATAATATCCCTCCTTTAAAATAGTGTATTTATTGTGTCTTTTAATTACCAAATACATGTAGAGGGTTGTCTGAAATTCAACACAGAAAGCAACTCTGCACTTCCAGATGTTAGAGGTATCTTCGCATAGGTTTTCACTGCTCAGCACTATAGTACTTCAGGCAAAAATAGAATTATGTACAATCCTTGCCTGCATTCATCTATGAAATTTAATTTTCCATTGAAAATCTACAAGTTAGCAGCAAGTTCTGCCCTCGGACATGAATGTGTGTTTCCCATTGGATCCAGTTAGGCAAAGATTAGCCTTAGTTTCTAAGTGGAATTGAAGCTTCCATTTCACTTCAGGGATATAATCTAATGTTATGTACTACTAGCAATACAGAACAATAATAGGGCATATAACGGTTATAGTTGCACATAGCTTTTGAAACTTTGAGAAAGCTCAACTAATTACTGAAATTAGTCATCATGCGAGAAGCTGCATTTACTTACATCCCAGTTTAAACAAGGCTTCCCATTGACAGTTCTCAGAATTGTTTAGACTGGAGGGAGCTGCTGTTGCACTGTGTACCTTTGCAGTGCCCACAGCTGTGCTCCATACCCTGACACTGCTTTAACTGAGCTGCACCCCTTGTGAGCATGATTTAAAATAATAAAATAAAAATTCTGGAATGTATTTGGAGATTATTAAAAAATAAAAATAAAAAATAAAAAGCTGCTTACCAAGACTGGTAACATTTCCTCACTCTACGTGTCCAGTTTGAAGCAAAGGGGTATGAATAAGGGCTGCAAAACTGGGCTGTTAGTGTCAACAAGAGTGTCTTGGTAGTGCAGAAGGGCTGAGGCAGGAGGTAGACCTCCAAACCTCACCAGAGGGAGAGGGAGGTTCTGGCTTGCTGTGCCCCTCACCGAGGTCTCCTGTCCAGGCTGGGGGACGGTGCTGGGGCCCCTCTGTGCCTAGCTCCTCTCCCAGCCTGGGGTGGTGTTGGCTATGGGGAGAGCTGCAGCCAGGTGCAGAGGATCTCCCACCCTCATGCCAAGTTCAATAACCACCAATCCTTGTGGCAGCAATGGCAGGAGCAGCTGCCTCAAGCACTCAGGTGATGCTCGCCCAGCAAAGCCAAGCCCTGGCGCAGGCACACAGCATCCAGGTGACAGTGTCACCAACACCAGGACACCAAATACGAAACCAGAGAGAGCAAGAGAGGTTCTTCTATCCAAACTAAGAACAGTAATATAAAATCAAGTTAATTGCATCTGACACAGATTGTCGATGTGTTTTGGCCACTCAGTTCAATACAAAAAAGCACTCTTTTGTTCTCATCTTCATTACTATCTCTCCTATCCAAATGAAGCAGCTTGTTTTAAATCAAGAATTATCTCAGTTCTCCCTGCTTGAATCATTGTTATTGATCATAGCAACTTCAATAAACCCTGCTGCTTACACAGCAGCCCGGGGGCTCATGCTGATCTCCCCAGCCCTTTGTTCCACATACTGATTCACCTTTTCTCATCAAGGATTTTGACGTAGCTGATGCCCTTTCGCATTATTACCGCGCCCCACCCAAATAATGATTTTATCACTTAATTCTCTTCTAAACCACATTTCGTAAAAGGGAGAAAGAAAAAAAAAGTGAAGAAATAAATAAAAACTATGCGCTGACGGATGGGTAAACATGCATGAGGTGGGGTTGTCTCTCCACATGACAGACACACCCCACACAAAAACCAGAAACATGCCTTTAATTGGGGCAGGTTAACATTTTTCTAAAAGTTACTTTCTAGCCCTATCTGATCACTCTGTCAGGATGAGTAATGCAAAACATTCAATTTCTTGTGGGTTTGGTTCCAGTAGTTACTAAAAGCAGCCAAGTACATGTTTGTTTCTAAACTACTTGAAACCTTCAGAAAGTTATTTTAGCTTCTTCGTGAGCCCTTCACCAGCACCGGGATTTCATCCGCCTCGGTTTTGCGCAGGAAACGCAACGCTTCAAAACCATTTCTCTTCAAGCCCTAACTTTATTTTCTCATTCTCCTTGTCAGAGGATTCTGGCGTTTTCCAGGATGTAGTTATATTTAAAAGAGAAAAAAAGCAGCCCTCTGCCTCCCCAGGCAGAGACTTGTGGAAACAGGTGCTTCTAAAGAAAAACGAGACTTTGGCAGCTCTCTGACCTGACAGAGCTCTGCGCATTAGTAAGACACAGTGCCTGCTGAGTTCCCCTCAGCTAATTAGAGGACCCGTATGGCAATGAATGGCTTTGACTATAAATACTTCCTGAAAGATCTCTAACAGAGTCAGAGGAAATGGGAAAAAAATGAGATGCAGCTACAGAGAAACTATTTCAGATGTTTCTTGTTTAACGGGCTGTGTTTTTTTTCCCCAAAGTGGCTGAGGGATGAGATGCAGCATCCAAGACCTCCACCAACTTACATGTAAGATGTATGATACGATTATATGCATTAGATTTGATTTTATAGATATGGCATTAAGATTTTGCTATGAAAAGGTGGTTGGAAGTGGAACACAATGCCAAAGCACACAGAAACTTACAACCGTTACTCTGTAGTGAATGCCGAAAAATAACATTTAAACCAAGATCCTGCTCTGTGTGCTCGATCCTTACAAGTGCTGCTCCTTGTGCTCCTGCTAAAGGCAGCAGCAATACTTCTAGTAACATCAGAGAGGCAGGTTTTACCTCCAAGGACGCCTTCTGGCCAAGAACTGAATGTTTAGAGAAGTCTTTTGGAAATCACAAAGGCCAGTTCAGCATTTCCACTGTGCTGCAGCTATCTGGCATATAACTTGGTGAATAACAGGAGTCAGTACTTTACAATATGAGAAATAATGTTTCATCACTAGGGATTGTGCCTGATATTTACTACATTGATATTAAAACAATTATATGTAAATTTACTACATACGTACCAATCGGTTATTTTGAAATTAGCTGTCAATTGGCCACATAGGAAATCAGAAAAAGCTATTTCTCTTCTCCCTATTTTGCATTTTCCTGTCTCCCCAAATCTAAAGCTAAATAACCAGCTCTAGACAGAACAGTATACGAAATATCAGAAGGGTAAATATCACAGACTTTTTTTTCTTCTCTTCTTAAAGAAAATGGAAAATTTCTTGAAATGCTGTGATTTCCTGTAGCGTGGAAACAGTCTGATCATTATGGTGCAAAACAAGCTTGATTTAAGCAAAGAGCTGATTTTATCCCTTGCCCCATATAAAAAGCCCACCGCAAAGGCTAACATAACTTCAGTTAGATATTTAACGTTACAGCATAGAGTCTGCCTTTGATAAAAATCACCACTATCTTTGCAATAATTTGACAATCTCTCTCCCTCTGACATTACAGAAATATCCCCATAATCATGAGTTATGATTAATACACATGCATCTCCCTGTTGCCTTCAGGTCTATGAGGCACTGTAGGCACACCAATCTATGCTATTCTGCATCTGCATCGGCTAAACCACAACGTGAGGGAGCAGTGCTAACCAACACCTTTAGGTGGGCTAACTAGGTCTGTGTATAGGTCTGAAGGCTCAGCCTGCAATTCCTAATTTTGTGGAAAACTTTGTTCTGCAGTGGCCACACATACCAAAACAGGACACTTCATTTAAAAGCAGTTTAGCAAAAAGTTCCTGCTGTCCAAGATCTGCGTTGTCAAAGCATTAAACAATCTGCCTGGCCTGGAGTCTGCTGGCTGCCAATGTGCTACCCAAAAAAAAGGAACATTTTTGCATCTCAATAGACCTTCCAGTATCAACAAATCTTTAAAGTATAAAATCAGCTACTCTAAGGAAGAGCAGAAATAATGTCTACATTGTACCACGCTGAGGTACATTTTTTGTAATTCCCATTTGCAAAACATACCGATTCGCTGGAAGTACAGCTGCTGGAAACATTTTAATAAGAAAAATAAATTAAAGCTACTCAAAAAAGTGTACCAAGCCCCTGAGAAAGATTCTGTTACATACACACAGCTTGGAAGCGCTCTCGGAGAAAAAGGTGCGTCCACTGCATATGTATTCTTGCACACACGCAGAGTTCAAGCTATCGCCACTGCACCATCCCCAGCTCCTGGAAGGTCACAAGCAATTTGGTCTTTTAGCTGCTAAAAATCAAAGAAATCCTACCCTAATGACTCCCACAAATAATCTTACTGTAATACGGAGTCTGGGGAGGGAACATGTCCATCATACATGGAAGGAATGCAAGAAAGCAGCATATAAACGGCTTACACAACATGCAAAGCTTAAAAACACTCCAAGCAATTTCCAAAAGTTTACAGTTACCCTGTAGACATTAGGGATTTCTGTGGGCAACTGTAGATATTCACCCCTTCCCTACTTGATCTATATCATCTTTGATATTTTATTAAAATGCTAATCACTTATAAACTCAGTATATAGAAAAGCCACTTGCAGTATTAACCTCTATCTATATGAAAAAACGTGAAAACATGATCTGCCCTTTCCCTTCCCCCCATCATGAGAGAACTGAAAAATGAAAAGCACATGGTATTACTGCTACTGTCAAATCATTACAAATCATTTGTAATAAGCAGAACCACTTTATAAACACTAAATAGGCAGCACAACCAAAGGGATGTCTTAGATTTATTTTTTTTTCAGTCGATTCCTCAGTGTTTATTCACTGAGTGATTCCAAATTTTTGGCTTCCTCTGTGTCAATCTTTGGGGGAAAAAAATGTAGGTATCCACAGCGATTTTTATTACAGGTTTTGTTTCCTAGTCACCAGTTGTCCTGGGATACAGTATTTTGCATGAGCATTCATTATATGATACCAGAAGTATGTACTGATTTAACGCTTGGCTTTTAGAAAGGACCAACTTTTAGCACAACATTAGCTATTTCTACTAGCTATTTCACATTAGAAAATAAATTTCTCCAAAATCATGAGACATTGCTTAACAATACGGAGTATTTTTTTTTTTATATTTCTGAAGATTATAAAAATGATTTTTTTTCAGAATGGAAGTTCTTTTCTGAATCATTCCTAATTCTGTCTGGGCCAAGTAACCTTCAGGCATATGTATAACATATATGTATGCCAGAAAATACCAACACTAAGCTCCCACAGGTCAAGCTGGCCGTCACTTTGTCTTCTTATTTACTGGCTCTCCTAACTGTCCACCGAAAACTAAATCAAGAACAAAATGAAAGAGTTAGGTTTCTATGATCTTTTTTACAGATCCAGGGAATAGGGAATTAATACCATTTACAGAAACACACTCCTACATCTCCTATCCTTCAGATCACCCCTTACCTTTGAGAAGTTTGAATTCTGTTTTCCTCTATCCATCAATAGCGATGAAATATATATGATTAATGACCCTGCTCACCAGATGAAGTAAGTTAACCTCTTTCCCCCTCCATCTCTTTTTTTAAGTATTTCAAACTGACAAAGGCCACTTGCCCAGTTTTCAAAGAAGAAAAGTAAAAATGAAAATATTATAACTAAAGAAATACCCAGACAAACAAGTCCCTGGCACAAGGGAGTTCAAAAAGCAGACAGCTAAAGGTGTACAGAAAAGAATTTCTCTTTGAAGAGTAAGGTTTTACCACTCAGCATAGACCTAATTCACTAATAAATCTTTTTACAAATCTTACAAAAGTTGTGTTGTACGTGTTTTAAAATGCAAAGAACTAACGCATATACACTATTAATAAACAAAAATCAGACCTTCGTCCCCCTTACCCCTCCTTCAGAAAACCACTGAAATTTCAGATACTTCATATTTCTAAATATCCAAAAGTGATCAAAGTACTTCCAAAATGATAAAAATACTGGTTTGGAAATATATATGTATTTTGTACAAAGACTTTTGCATAAAGACTTTTAAAAAGTGCCCTGTATTCACCAATGGTTATAACCGATAACACAATGGCCTTATTTTACTATTTACTAAGATTTTAGGCTCCAGCTACCAACCAAATTTATACCTTCATAGAGCTGAATCTGCATCCTACCACATCCCTTGTTTAGTTGTTCTTTTTCATTCTTTAGTCAAAAAATAAGTCAAAAAATTTAGTCAAAAATAAAATCTGTATTCTGATAATCCATAATATAAATGACCAATATGTCTGTGTACTGCTAAGAACCACTACCAGAACTGAAGTTGGATGTAACTAGCATCATATATACAGCATAAATTCCACTGCTAGTCAGATATATATATATATTTTTATACCCATTTCCAAACGGAGGAGAGAAATAAAATCCTGCCATTCACAGTGAGCACAAATCCAGGTTTGCAACAGGGAACCTGTCATACCATAACTGCTTCTCATAGACTTAAAATAGGACAACAATAACTATTCATGACCTGGAAGTCACAAAAGACTGTGGTCCCCCGAATTGCATGCAGGCTTTAAATGACATACACATTGTTTTATAATTGGAATAACTGCAACATTTTTAAGATCACCGACTTAATTCAAAAAGAGCTTGTAAGACTTACATATGTATACAGAGGCCTACGTACAGGTCTATGTATATACCTATGTATAACCTTAGCAGACCATGGAATAAAACATTTATCTTGCCTTCTGTATTCTTCTTACATGCTGTTCACTCTTACAGTAATGGATGCTATGGTTATAAATATTCTTATAAAAGACAGCAAAGAAAAACAGATGATAATCACTTCCATTCTAGTGAGGCTTGTAGGTGGACTAACCATGTCTATAGCAAGTTTCTAGAAGTTCAGATAGGGAGTAGCCCCTGAAAATGCACAGAGAAAATTCTCCAGGAGAAAGGCACTTCTTTGTCTCCCTGTTCAGCTCCTCAAAATTTTGGAGCTCTTCTAACCTCATATTTCTCTACAGTGGGAAAAGCATACCTTGATGGAAGGGGAAGTTCCTTATGCATAGGTCCTTTTGTTTTAAAAAAAGACAGAATAGGAATTATTTGGTGTGACAGATACTGTCTTTATCACCCAAGTTCCTTCCTTTTCTCATTTTTTCTTCTTCTTTTGCTTCCAAGGCAACCAGACAAGTGTCAAAATTGGTACATAATTATGTTGCTTTACAAAAAAAAAGAGGTTACTTTTTATCAGTATTTAACTCAGGTTTCATATTCTTAGATATTTAATAATGTGAAATCTTGCTTAAGTGTGAACTGTCACACCACCACAAAATTTAAGAGGTGATTAGTTGTTTTACTGTAACAGATGTGCAGCCTTCTGGGGTTCTAAACCTTCCTTCTTCACACGCATCATCAACCTGAACAGTTAGCAGGAATGATTAAACAAAATTCAATCAGAGCTAAATAGCAAAAGCAGAAGCACTAATACTGCAACAATATATACATAGTTTTATGCAAACACCTTGGAACATTTACTTGCCAGTTTAGCTCTACAAGTTTGAATCTTTCAGTCTTTTCCTTGATTTTTTTTTTTTCTCTATGCGTGAAAAAAAAAACCAACCACATTACTCTGGAACTGAAAAAATCATTTGCATGCCTAATTAAACAGAACATACATAATCATTAAAATCAAGAAGAAGAAAAGAAAGAGAGCTTCCTACCCGCAATAAGGACTGGGATTCGTCCTTTGCCTTGCTGTCCCCGGATCCAGAGAAGGGCTGGGTGAGCTGCCCGGGTTTCTCCGACGATCCGGCTGGCACGCCCTGCATGAAGCCCTTGCTCTCCACTGCCAAGCCGTAAATGGGCCGCGCAAGATGGGCAGCTTCTACGTTTGGACTATCCCTTAAAGGCTTTGGCTGCTCTTGGCCAACAGACACTGGGGTCAATAAGCCTAGACTGGTCTGTGTGTATGATGGGCTCCCCCTCAAAACGTCTGTTCCTCTCCAGGTCACGTTGCGAAGATCATCGCTAGGACTGTCAGTCCAACCTTTCTCTTTGAGCACTTCTTTATCTTCTACTTTTTCCCTCTTCACTATGCTGTCAGATATGGGCTCCCCTATTTTGGGGTCCGGATTAATCAGACTGTAGACCTTGAGGTCGATTTTTGGCTCCTCCTTGATAGATGAAACACCATGACTGTCCTCCCCATTGGCTGTAGTGACGTCCATCTCCTGACAGTGCACAGTGTTGAAGTGCTCTAGTAGTGACTGAGTGTCAACAGCTGTGAAGCTGCACTGACGACATTTGTAGCAGTTGTGTACTCTCCTGGAAGAAAACAAGAAGTGTGTTAACATGAGAGTCTCCCCTTGGCCTTGCCTCTCACAATGGTTTTACCTATGAAGATGGAGAAAATAAACTTAGATTACGATTCCCTTTAAATAAAATAAGCAGGTTTACGTTGGTGTCACATACAAAATGGGGAAAATGCTGCTGGTTTTCCCACAAACACAACTTGCAATGGCCTCCTATCATTCATTCATACTCCACTGCATTATTCCAAACTTCACATAATTTTCACTGGGATTTTGTGTTTTTTCCTTTACACTTTTCACTTTCTATTATGGTAGAAGCACTAAAGTAACACACTTTTTTAAACCAAAATCAAATAGTTAGAAGAGGACAGTCGTCTCTGCATAAAAAAAATAACACTTCATGTAATACAGATCTATGCTAGAAAGTTAAAATGTTTTAAGAAGGTCTTTTGCTTTTTACCATTTTCATATGCTTTTGGTTGACAAAGATGATTTTGAATGGAGCTCTGTTTAACTGACTTATGGATAAGAATATACCAAAGGATAGAAGGTTGTACACAAGAAACAGTACTGATTTATTCTCCATGGACATTTTAAAACAACTTTAAAAAAAGATGCTGCTCTAAAGAAAAAGCAGAATAGCTGGCTCTGTCGCTACAAACTGTGTTTTCCTGACAAATACAGAAATGCTTGGTGGAGTAGTGTGGAATAATGCGCCTTCCTGTTTTTATTCCAAAAGCCTATACAAAGTACTGCATTACTAAATTATGTAAAGCATATGTTTCCACATGAGAACAACATGTTACCCGTTTACTGTATCTATCATAGAACAGAACACTGTTTATGAGCTCTGTAATGCCATCATGAATAATTGTTTATAGCACAGGAGAAGTCAGAGCTCTCCATCAGGCTCTGGGCCCCACTGCGCCCGGCGCCGTACCAACCTAAAATACCATCCCTGCCCTTCAAAATATACATAAACTCTGCAAAGGCTTCTCCCTACAGGCACACTCACACATCCACACCCCAGGCATTCAGAATCACAACAGCATCTCTAGCCAAGCTAAAATACGAGCCTTTTGCTATCCACACAGGACAAAACTTGTATGAGAAATCTGTTACTGCCCTGACAACTCCAATTGTTAGAATTAATTCTTTTGAGGCCAAATCTCAGTCTCAGTGAAGTCGATGGCAAAACTCCCATTGACTTCAGTAAGTGCGGGATTTGGCTCTTTGTGCATCTGTAGAACTGGAATGATATACAAAATGTCCCCTTTTAGAGTATGATGGTTTAGAAGGGACAACTTGCCAAACTTATTAAACCCCCTTGTCTTCCTTCTTTCCTTTTGCTGGAAAAACAAACCATATGTTATTTACATTGTCTGAGTTTCTTGCAGTTTTGTCAGAGAGCAGACATGAGTACACATTCAGATTCAAGCTTTTTAGCCCTTGTGCAATATCAGTTTTCTTTTTGTCATTTTCCACATTCACGTTCATTTTAAGGGACTAGATGGACTCGTTCACTTATACAAAAAAATAGAGTCAGCTATTCTCCACATAGCCTTATGGCAACAAAACGTACTTGTGGGAGAGCAATCTGTGGGTTAAGATCCTGTTCTGGCTGTGTTCCTTTTTCTTCATTCTACAATTGTGTTTTATTAAAATCAGCTTGTCTCTCGATGTGACACTAATATATTCTCTCTTGCAACTTAATTCTTTTCTAAACTGAGCTTAATTCTCTTCCGAAACAAAAAAAAAAGAGAGTGCTATCTGATCAAAACCAGTTTATAAATACAAAAAGCCAAGTTATAAAGAGGGTCAGCCCTGTAAAGGTGGGATACCATCGGAAAAGTCCAAGTTAGACAGGGGCTAGTTATCTTAAAAGCCAAGTTAAACAAGACACCATTTGGGGCTAATGGCTCAACCGCACACACTCCACATGTGAAAGTTTATCAATCCTTTGGGAGGCTACTTAGCCCTAAGTGTCTCTTGTTTAACCTGGCTGTTTCAATAGCTAACCCCCTTTCTTAACTTGGCTCTCATCTACAGATATCACACCTCTAAGCAGCTGATCTTTTTCTGCCTAACTTGACTTTCTACCCTCTCCTTCCACTCTGGCTAAATGTTTTTGATCAGGAGCAGTGTACACCACAGGAGTGGTACCACACTTCTGAGGCCACAAATAAATGCCAAATATTAGATGCAGTTGTAACTACGTGGCTGAGGTCCAACTAAAATCACCTTTATTATATTAAAGGTTTGTTCATTTAATTTATTTATAATAGATTCAAAGACAGTCATACAAGCATTCCTTCATTTTTCTGTGAGATTGTGACAGGCACTGTGATGTGGAAAAGATGAGGACTGATTTAGGTAGATAGTAATCCAACAGGCATTGTTTTCAGGACATATACTTTCCTAGTATGCATTAAAAAGTAATCTCTGCCATCAACATTATAAATCTCCATATTTCACATGGGTTTGTCTTGCATATTATTCTATCCAGAAGTTCTGAAAAGTAAGCTAAGGCTTGGAACTAGCCAATGTAACTCACAGCTTCAAATAATAAAATAATAACTATCATCAGCTATTAGAGAACTTCTAAAAGTTGGAAACTTATTCTTTCCCAGAGCACAGCATAAAAAGAAAATGTTTTAATCTCTGAATGTTTTCACCCCACCCTGATAGCAATCAAGGAAACAAGTTGGCAATGTTTGATTACTTTTTATACTAGAATTTAAACCTACTCCATGTTTCTAAATGCCCAAGTTACATCTAGATTTGTGCACTAAAGTCCTCAATGGTAAGCAACAAAACTTTTTAAAAACTCCAATTTGCAAAGTGCAAAATAAGCACTCCCATGCACTACCTGGAAGTTACACTTCACAGCAAAACCACAGTTATACCATCTGAAACTCTGAATTAACCAGGTGTGATACAGTGTATTGGTATACAGCTGATCAAAGGACAGATGTTTGAGGAAAATCTCAGTGTGGAAGAAAGCGATGTAAATGAAGAAGGAAACATCATTTGCCATTTCGTGATCTTGCTTATACACCACTCAAGCAAACTAACAGCAGGTTCAAGCCATAAACTGGCATTATCTTCAATGTGGCATTGAGATGGCAATGTCATCCCATCTATTGATGTCACTTAGCATTACTATTTTCCCTGCAAAATAAAACAAAGACCTAATTATTTGTAGACATTAAAACATTTATGGCCCAATCCCAAGAGTAAATGTCAAGGAATTCAGGTCAAACCTTTGCTGAACTGTTACATTTTGACAACTTAATAAAATCCTATCATTATTTATCTGTACTGAAATGTACTTGAATTGGGCGCTATACGATACAAGGATTTTCCCTTGCAAAATCTTGAAGTTGGAGAGATTAGATTGGGGGTGGGGGTGATTAATTTAATGTTCTTTACTTGAGCTTTCTAATAGGCTGCAATACTCCTGACACCAGCCAGTTGTTAATTAAGTCTTGTTGACATACTTCTAACTAGACTGAGGTATTACAAAACACTGTCCGCTACAAAACAAGTAATATATTTTTGTTTAAATTACCTGAAGACATTCCTAAGCTCTAGGGCGTAGAAAATATTCTGGATGAAGGTAAAGCTGTTGTATCACTTCCATTTTTTGTATGTTTTGAATTTCATTATGAATATAATTACTAGTATTTCTCATGAAGAAACTGGCTTTACTTTTGGATGGGTGCTGCTCTCAGGCTTGTGGAGAGCAGAAAATATTCAGAAGGAAAGACAATGAGCAAAGTAATCAAGAAAATTCAGTGGAGGGTCAGAAAGGATAGAATGGGCAGAGCAGAGAGCAAGGCTGAGATGAAAGGAGAGCAAAAGCCTTTGGCAAGAGCAAACAAGTTCAGAGCAGTGAATTAAGGTGTCAGGAGGATAGAAAAGGTCCTCGCAGCTGCTGCTATTGTTCAATGAACGAAGGCTCCTGCTCTGCCGGTAACCAGCGAGCTGGTAGGCCTCAATTTACACTTTTGCCCTCAGCTGGCTTCTCTGGGAGTGTCCCAAAGGCTCCACATTTCCATAATCTGCACATCTAAGACCCTGCTCCAGCTTCTGCTGCCTGACAGTGCAGGAGGCAGCTCCAATAGCCCTGCGCAACCCTGGCACTGGGGAGCCAGGAGGCCCAAGTACCCCTTTGCCCTTTATCCCTTTACCTCATTTATGTTTGCAGATAGGGAATTGTTAATTTGAAATTAACTTGAAACTAATTTCAAATGAGAACCTCTGTAATTTAAATTTTCTAAATAATTTATTAGAAAAACTTCTCTACACTATTTTCAAAGTTTATACTTCATTTGAGTCTATTTTCTTTCTCTGTTTTGCAGTTGCTTAATGTATTGACTACCCTATCTTGGTTATAAGAGTTCAGAGCATTTTTGACAAATACAGATTACATGAAAAATTCTAATATCTGCAAAAGTGAGAAGATGCAGTTTTAACACATCTTTTAGCAAAATTAAAACCAAACTAGGACCTTCTGCAAGAAGCCTCTTTCGTTTTGAAGGAAAAAAAAAAAGAATTTAAAAATTAATTATTTTGTAGCAAGCAGGAAAACAATCTCTAGCCTAAATGATCCAACACGCAAAATTTCCCCAAATACTCAGTTTGATTTTTATCTAAATTACAAGTGTTGGCAACTTTTAGCTCAACAGAATACCAGACATTTTTAAGGAAAAACTAAGCTTTGCAATGAACACAAAGAATACCTGATTCCTCAGAGGTATAATGGAAAATGAGCAGTAGCAGACTTAGTAGAAAATGAAGGCAAATAAACCTTCTGGGGATTTATTTGAGTAAGCACATTTTAGTGAGGTTTAAATACAAGTAAACTCAAGCGCAATGTAATTCATTAACTTCAAATTTAACTGAACAGCTCTCAAATAATCATGTCAAGAAATACTGAATGAGCATGAAGCGTAAGTATATGTTTCTGAAGAGAGAAAACTTGGAAAGAACCACTTTTGCAAATTCTAATACTGTTGCAAATACATGGCTGCAAAGGAATAATATTGGGACATAAAAAATTTTTAGGTAGCAGACATGGTGAAACTGTAGATGTAGAGCCAAAAGGAAACAAGGTTTAAAAAAAAAAATAAATTAATTAAGCATGCTGTTCAGGCATATGACTCAAAACCAAAAATAACCAAAAGGCAGGCAAAAAATACGTGAACCAAAATATGTAAGTAACATCTAAAGCCAGCTCTGATACTCACAGATTATCAAGGGTAAACTTAAATATGTGAACAGTAGAACACTTTCTGCTACCACATTGATGCTCAGTATTATGTTTACTGTTAGAATCCATTCAGCTGCTTATATAAATGGACAGGGTTTAGATACACGTGCATGTATAGCATTTTAAATACATCAGAAATACATAACATGCGGCATAACTGTTTTATTAAGATAAACGGATGAAGACACAGATAAGACCAGCTAGGATGTGAGCTGACTCCACATCAGCATGCTTGTGTGTCACATAACCCCCTAACACCACTATTTTATAGATG
>JANHGB010029625.1:0-30090 GCA_026283785.1 Coracopsis vasa
CACAACTTCCCTGGGCAACCCATTCCAGTGCCTCACCACCCTCACAGTAAAGAATTTCTTCCTTATATCCAATCTAAGCTTCCCGTTTTTAAGTTTTAACCCGTTACCCCTTGTCCTGTCACTACAGTCCCCAATGAATAGTCCCTCCTCAGCATCCTTATAAGCCCCCTTCAGATACTGGAAGACTGCTATGAGGTCTCCATGCAGCCTTCTCTTCTGCAGGCTGAACAGCCCCAAAACTAATACGAAGTAGACTGTACTTTAGACTCATTAGCCAAGAACAAGCTAGTGATATGAGCTGCCTGGTAAGAATTATCAACAGGGACTGCAAATGTGGCTTCTTCCCTCAGGGAAATTTTTTCCCAAAATGTTAAGAGCTTGGTGGCTACAATTAACACATTGCAGTACTTTTTACGAGATGTGTGTGTGAAGAGCTAAGAAGTTCTTTAAGAAGCCAATAAAAGATTACTTGTTAATTTCTGTGCTTTTACAGAATTTGGTCTTTTTTATATCCAGATCCAGAAGTTAGGAAGTGCTTTCAGATCAAAACATTTAAATGTAGTGTTAGAGATTAAAACGTAGCAAGACTGTTAGCCTACCATTCACAGGTAGATGTATACAGCCCTGAGATTCTCACCTGTCTTCTCATTATGTGTCTTGGTTGGGAGGCTGCTGTATCTGAACTAATATAAGTAGTATTGATGGGCAGGACACATTAACTTGGGTACAACCTTATGTTTCCCCAGTTACATGGTTTCCAAAACCATAAGGTTTACCTGGTTTGGAAGGCAGGCAGCTGTGCTTTTGTCCATTTTGCACCCCTTCAGAAAGAAATGACCTCAAATTCTGTGTGAAGAAGTAGTCAGATGACCACTCTGAAAATTCTTGCTGTCATGGTTTAATCCCAGGCAGCAACTAAGTACCATGCAACTGCTTGCTCCCTTCCCGTTATGCCCCTACTCCACTGAGACCAGAAGGAGAATTAGAAAAAAAGTAAAAATACATGGGTTGAGATAATAATATTTTAATAATTGAAATAAAGTAAAAAATAAAAATGATGATGATGATAATAATAATTATTATTATTATAAAAGAGAGAGAGAGAGGAATCAAACAAACTAAGAAACAAAAAACCTGAAATGATCCACAATGCAAATTATCAGCACCAATGCCCAGCCCCTCCCTGGGCAGCGACTGGTTTCTACCAGTTAACTCCTCCTAGTTTATATACTGGGCATGACACGCTGTGGTATGGAATACCTCTTTGGCTAGTTTGGGTCAGGTGTCCTGTCTCTGCTTCCTCCTGGCTTCCTGTGCCCCTCCTCACTGGCAGAGCATATGAGACTGAAGAGTTCTTGGTCAGGGTAGGCGCTACTTAGCAACAAGTAAAACATCTGTGTGTTATCAGCGTTGTTCTCAGACTAAAACCAAAACACAACACTCTGACAGCTGCTAGGAAGAAAATTAGCTGGAACCAGGACACTTGCCCTTGTTATACATTGGGAAAATGTAGTCTTATCTAAACTTAGAAAATGTTGAGATTCTGTGTTGGCAAGCTTAAGACAAGAAACTTAGTTGTTCTCATAAAATCTGGAAATGAGAAGGAAATAATTTTTTTCAACAAATAAGAAATAGGAACTTGAAATATACCTTGACGTCTAATAGAGAAACTAGAAGCAGGTCAACTTATTGACTAAAGTAATTATGTATCTTTATTTTCCTTTCTTGACAGCTTGAAGCATGCTGATTTCTTGACTCCCAAAGCCTATGATATCCCTGGCATACTATCAGAGACCTATTGTCCATTGGGCTTAAAAATATAATAATATTTGTTTAAAAGATGTTACAAGCAGTGATTGGAATTTACAGTCATTAATATGTTTAAATATACTTTAGAATAGCCTTATTTATAATTTATAGTTGAAAGCTGTACATTATATTTTCACAAGCTTTTCTATTCTGTCAGCTTGGCCATCATGTATTAAATATTGTTATTTAGCTGTCACAATGTTTTTGCTTAAGAAGTTGGAAAAAGATAGCTTGTTCACAGTTCTCCTGTTCATGAAGTATCATACTTAAGGTCAGGGTTATCTTTAACATGTGATGCTATTGTCAGACTTCAAATACAGTATATTTTATGTTGTTGATTGTAGATTCAGTCTTGGAAAGGTGGTTTTTATTTTCATTATGTGAATTTACATGCTTTTATTTCTGATAAGACTTCTTAAGCTCATTTTCAACCCTGATTATATTTTTAAGTTTAACAACATTTATGCTAGTTAACATGATAACAGTCTCAGGTAGCTCTGCATTTTATGTAACTCAACAAAGCTTTCATTTTAAGCTTCAAATTCGAATATATATGTATAGTTTGTATTATCTAGATGTAGTATTATTAATAGGCCCATTATTTTCTCCAAGAAAAGACTCTTAGATCCAAAACTACTATTAGTGGAAATCTAGCAGTGAGAATTATACCACGAGAAAAATGAAAATATTTGTGAGAACAAGATTAGTAAATAAGCTCATGGTGCTGTTACAGCTGCAACATTATATCAGTCTATTAAATTATTAATAAGCTTCTATGAGACCAGAAGGAGGTCTGGAACCAGTAAAAATCTGTACCACATGAAAGTTTGAATAATCATGGCCATATGTAAATCTGTTGCCTTATTCTTTTAGCAATGCTGCAGTCATAGCTTCTCAGTTTTTAACATATGCAATGAATTTTTTAATAAGCAGTAACAGAGTAATCCTCTAGTTCATTTGTTACTTAGAAGTACAGCTTCCAGCTAGTATTAGGTTGAAAATAATTGATTTATATTTCTGAGAGGTACACTGAATATATTATTACACAAAAATGATGTAGTGAACTAATCTTATCACAAGGGTGACATTACAAAATTTATCCTTAATATGTTGTACAAAATCTAAAATAAAGTTATATTCTTTAGTGTTTTGAAATTCACTGGAATATTTTTATTCCAGACATGTTTTGCTGGCAGTGTTTTTCAATATAAAAGGTGTTCTGAAGGCTTTTCAAAGCTGAATTTTTCAAAAGAGATGGTTTTGACAGAAGGCGTATCTATGCTTTTACACTTACTAAAATAAGTTTATAGTTAACAAAGTTTTTCCATCATTCAAATTGGTTTTGTCAGCAGGTTTTTTTCCTAGACTTCTTGCAATTATTGTTCCTCAAGCTTACAGTGGTTTTATTTGACTGCTCCTCAGGCCTTTGCAGTTTGGGCATCCAAAGATTTCATATATGCTGTAATATAATTAAAATATGTTCTCCCCTGACTTTGGGAATCTGAGCTCATCTGTAGTAAGAGTTGCCTTGTCTTCTTCACAGAGTATCCCCAACACATCGAGTTCCTACTCAAAGGTCACATCTACCACAGAAGTGCTAACTGCCTTTGTAGCTTAAGCTTGGGCAGACAAAAGAAAGCAGTCCTTTCTCTGAACATCTGTGGGATCTTATTGCCCAAGAGCCATCAAAAGGCTCTCAATGTTGGGAAGGTGAGCTGTCAGCAGCATAGGCAGTGGGATGTTTGTCCTTTCCTGCTCAACTTCTGCCATTTGGCAAAGTAGAGGCATGGATATTTCCCAGAAGAAACCACGCTGCAGGATCTAAGTATGAAAATTCATTGTGTGTCTGTCGGCAGCAAGGCCCACTTAGTTGAAGATTTGCTGGTGAAATTAAGAGGGTTTTAAAATAAGGAGATTGTGGTAAGACCTAACTGGATAATATTCTGTTCTGTTTTCTATCATGACATTTGATTTAGTCAATTACTGTTTTATTACATTAAAATAATGATGTCTTTCACATGCTGTGTCATAGCATATTTGTGCTGTCAAGACTTTCTCTCTAAAGGAACATTTAAATCTCAAATATGATTCTAAATAGGTTTAGGAAAATAATAAAAACTCTAGATCTAAATATGCAAACAGCTGAGCTAATAAATGTTGTGCAAGTTATTCCCTGCCTTACAGAGTATATGGACAGAGCTGGCAGAATAATTAATGGGACCTAAGGATCACTTCGAAGCACTTCTTTTGCTATGGGGAATATAGAAATACCCAAGGGGTGTAGCATCATCATGTCTGTGGTGAGGTAAGTTTTTTATGTGACAAGAAAAGGACTTCAGCATGTAAGCCTCCGTCACTGAAATAGGATTAGTAGCCCAGCCAGCTACAAAGCCATCCATGATAAGTCTACAACACGTAACATCTATTTTGACATTTACTGTTTAGTATGGAAGATGCTCATTGATTTCTGGCAGTTTGAAACAACCCTTTGATCATTTGGTTTATAGTTGTTTGTATCTAGCACTAAAAATATGTTTAGATTTTTTTGTGAGAGTTTGGATCTTGGAAATTCAGAAAATTAAAAACAAAACCTCAAAACATTGGAAAGACTTCTCCAAATGTTAATCACTGCATATATGACATGACATCATTAGAGTTCAGTGAAATTTCAGAAGTTAAACCGGAAGACTTCGGATATCAAACATTCTGTCTAAAGCTCTTTGCAGTGATGACCTGTTGCATGCACTCACTTTTCACTGTAGGCAAACTCAGATTTAAGGCTAATTGATTATGAATCAAATGCCTTTTTCTGGCTCTGTGCACAAACCCCCATTTAGGTTTAATTATATTGTTCACCTGAGGGTTGTTATGGATGTATTTAAATGTTTGCAGAGAGGAAGAAAACCATATCTGTGTTAACAACTAAACAGTGGTCTTGGGCTTCTAAATAGGTTTAGTGTTTCCTATATTTATTGCAATTATGTCAAGATTGAGGTTGTTTACTCTGATTTTGAACGATATCCTTCATTTATCTAACAAAGTTCTAAACCCATTTCTTTTTTTCTTTTTTCTCCCTTCCCTCCCCCAATTATTTTTAATGTATTGCTCTCCTGAATTGAAAGCTTACAAAAGTGCTGGTCTGAGAAGCCTGGAATACAGAGTATCTGCTTTATTTGCAAGGCAAATGGGATAGATAATCTTCTTCACAAGACCTTGTCAACACCACTTACAGCTTTTCTCTCTCTCCCCCTGTACCCTCAAAAATGCACATTTACAGATAGATGTTTCTTGCTTTTTCCTTTATTCAGTCTCAAATTTGTTAACCAAAAGAATAATTAATCATGTATCATCCTCAGCGCTTGTTGGTACACTTCATGTGGATAAATGCGTGTAAACTGGTGATGGTTTGTACTGTCTCTGCTATAAATAGAATGGATTGATTTCAAAGGGAAAAGGCCCTTGGCTCTTTCACATTTAGGTCACTTACTCTGAATTTTTGTTTTAATTTTTATTGCTTTGGATTTCAGCACAATTATTTGGATTTTTAAAATTTACAAGTTGGTAGAAGAATACTTTATGTTATAATTTATGTATTTTTTAAAAAAAAAAACTTTCAAAAGAAACTGTTCTTATCCTCAAATTTCATCTAGAAATACTCATTTATAGAATATCTGTTTTTACAGGTAAAATAGACCTGAAATTCTTGAATTTTAAAATTACCCTACAGAATTTACTGTCATGACGCAGGTCTGAAAAATATCTCCATGGTCACTGAATCCAATAATGTATTGCCAAATACAATCTTCGTAAGTTTATCAAGTCATGTAGGAATTTCCCATCTCTCTTATGTGACTGGAAGCATGGCATTAGGGCTTCATTCATCTGATGATTAGAAGTCTTTTTATGTGAGTCTACTTAAATACATCTATAGAGAGTTTGCTGCCGTGGGTACTGCTTTTTAGAAGTTGTTTTCTTGGGCATTTACGTTTCAATGCTTTAAAGGTGAATAATCTTATTCTGTCAGTTTGCATTTTTCTGAGCTAAGAAAGATGAGCTAGTCCTGCAAGCTGTTTATTGTGGTTCCTTTTATCTCATTCAACTTACTCTTTTATTTCACCCATTGCAGCTGAAAAATAACTTTTCAAGGGCACTTAACCAGAATTTTGCGGAGGATTCTATGCTAAATATCTGTAATCCTGTTGTTGTTTTTTCATCACTGTAATTGATGTTTTCTGAAAAATAATTTGCAGATCCTTTACCTTCAGCATCAGTTTCAACTGATAGACTTACCATTCAACTACACCACTTCCTATCATTCTAGTCCTCACTGTTGCTTTTCCCATTTGTTATTCTGGATCTACTGAGTTCTGACATCACCTCTTAGCTGTGTGTCAACAACAATATTTCTTCTGTGCAGATCTCATTTATGAAAGCACCAAAGTGGCCTGAATGTCAATTTCAAAGTGTTATCACTAGTGATACTATTTCAATTTGCTTGTAGCATCTGTTTAACTTCCTTCCAAACACCAAAATTTTAAATCGTATTCTAACCATTGGTTTATTTGTTTCTTTATCTAGCTAGATGTGGTTTGAGCTCTCCGTATACCTGTAATTTTCCTCCTTCCTTTCTTTTTCCAGCAAGATTGATGGACACTCCTGGCTGCTGTGCAGCTCTGCAGCTGTTGTATTTCCTTTGCCTCTTTTGAGCACACCATGGTCCATTCTTTGTTTCCCAGTGCGGTTCCCAGCGCCAAAAGGCTAGTACAAGCTAACCTGTTATCTTTAGGATTGTATAAACTCCTGCTGTAACAAATGGTTTCATGTAGCCCTCCTTCATAAAAGACAGTTACTGTTATAAGTAGGTGAGTTACTTATAGTAAGTGAGAATAAATTCTACATAAAAACTTGTATGTGTAAGCAGCTATTGAACTCCAGATTAAATTTATAGATACAGCAACTGGATATCTATGCTTCTGTATTTTATATTATGAGGACAACTTGTGTTTAATTTTCTCTGTCAAGTCTGATCTATATCTAATATACATGAAACAGATCTTGCTTTACTTGTCTCTTGTCTAGACTGAAGTCAGTGTTGAGAAACTAAAATATACATATATTGGGAGTAAATTAAATACCTTGAGTCTGTGAAGGAGTGAACATGGTCTAATAACATCACAGAAAATTGTGTTTTACTGGGTTTAGATACTGAATCTTAGGCAGAGAAAATTAAGTTAAAGGATCAATCGAGATAGATAGATAGATTATTTTAGACAGAAAACATGGATTTTTGTTGATTCTCACACTACTTACAGGAATGTTCATTATCTGGTTTTGGATGGGTTTTTTAGTATCCATTTGTTTTAGCATGAGTTTTCAGTCTGATGGGTAGAATTAAGGTAGTACATCTCTGTATCTGTAAACACTGTGTCTCTGCCTTCCAGTGATGGGCTGGGACCACATCCTCTCATTTGCAAAGTTAAAGAGTAGGAAAAAAGAAAAAAAAATAAATTACATAATTTATCAGGCTTGTTTTCTGAAGTCATTAATGAGAGGCAATGGAAAGTGGGAAAGAAGACAAAAGAAAGTTATGTACTTCCCAGGTAGTGCTGTTCTTCTGCAACAAGTATGTGGGATACAAACTGTAATTTGTGGACGGAACCATGGGTGGGGGACGGTGGTGTGGACATTTTGCGCAAATAAAGAAAGCAACATTTTTGTTGTGTTGTTTTCTCTTTTTTTTTATTTAGCTTCTTTCTAGTCCTTCCTCCATTTTATGAAAGAGAGAAAGGAAAGTATAGTCTTATGTTACTGTCTGTTTCCAGAAGAATAATCATCCTTTCTCTTGAGGGTAGATGATCAGAGATTTCTTAAGGTACTACCTTTCCTTCTAGAGGTGGAAAGCAAGAGGTTGGGTTGTTTAAGAGCCATAGGAGAGGTCCTTAAGAGGAAATTTACCAATTTTACAGGTGGAGTTTATCCCATGAGTCCATTTCTTAACCCTTTAAAAAAAAACTAGATTCAAATCCTCATGTCCATATTTGGAAAATATCATCCTTGAACTGAAAAAAAACCCAACATGCCTTTCCTTTCCAAACAGGTTAGGATCAAAATTTGTTCCTATAATTTAATGAATCTTCTGAAAACATTTTGTGTAAACTGGAAATAAAGATTTTGTTTTAGTTGTGTTTAAGAATATTGTAAATGGAACTCAATTTGATGTTTGACGTTTATCTGACTTCTCTATGAGATCATTGTTAATGCAGTCAACCACATCTTCCCCTGCAACTTCAGTAAACTTCTCAATGGTAATGAAAAAAAAATTACTTTTACAGACTGTATTTACAGCTACATAGAGGAATTTTTGTGAAGTACTTTCACGACTTTTGTGGCCACTCACTGACACAATCGGTATTATAGAGTGGCATCTTAAGTCACTCACTGAAACTCTCATAACTTTATGCGGTAATTGAAATTACTTGACACTGCTGTGGAATCTTGAATACCATGTTCAGTTTTGGGCCCCTCACTACAAGAAAGAAGTTCCATTGCTAAAGTGTGTTCAAAGAAGGGTGACAAAGCTGGTGAATGGACTAGAGCACAAGTCTTATGAGGAACAGCTGAAGGAAATGGGGCTGTTTAGCCTAGAGAAAAAGAGACTCAGAGGAAACCTTATTGCTCTCTACAGCTACTTGAAAAGAGGTTGCAGTGAGGTGGGTGTTGGTCTCTTCTCCCAAACAGGAAGCAATGGCCTCAAGCTGCGCCAGGGGAGGTTTAGACTGGATATTAGGAAAAATTTCTTCACCAAAAGGGTTGCTAGGCATTGGAACCAGCTGCCCAGGGAAGTGGTGTAGTCACCATCCCTGGAGCTATTAAACCACGTGTAGACATAGTGCTTTGGGACATAGTACCTAGGGACATGGTGGAATTTGCAGTGCTAGGTTTACGGCTGCACTTGATACCTTAAAGGTCTTTTCCAACCTAAATGATTCCATGACTCTATAATTTTCTTTTCAGAAAGAGATTTCCCAGAATAATTTGGATTACTGTCTAATGATATAAGAGAGACAGTAGTGTGCAATACCCATCCTGCCATCTTTTATCTGTATCAGGATAGAATACAATTTTTGTTATGAGACAAAGAGTTAATCCTCTGAAAATTCCGCATGAAGATATTAGGAAAAAATGTCATTCCTAAAATGTGAAAAAAATGCTTCCTGAATTCTGAGACTCTGTAGTTTATATTAAAAAAATGTGTTATATGTGTATTCATGGGCACACAAATGGCAGAAACTGAAAATATATGCAAAATCACACTACTGAATATTTGTGCAAGTTCTGAAATGCCACCTGTTTACACAATGTTAAGGTGTTCTTTCTTCATGTCACATTCCACATTTCCAAAGATATTCTTTCCACACTGCACATCAGATCCAGAGCATTATCTGAAGGGCATGGGCTTTCTTAAAGGTTTGTTGTTTTGTCACCTAAGCAGATAACTGTGCTGAAAGCAAAGCTCGAGCTTTGCAAAAGCACCTTGGATGTTGGCTCCCCAATGAGATTTAACAATCTGAATCCACAATGTACCTCTTTAAATTCCCTGGCAAAAATGTATCAACTCTCCTTTTAGCTTCTCTTCCAGTGTTTCTTGATGTCTCAGAAGTGACACTTTGTAATAGAAATCTTTCAAGATTTTTGATTTTCCTCAGGCATTGCCCAGTATATGCCTGTCTGAAAACTGCTTAGACTATCACTAATAAAATCCTATCTATATGGAAAATTATGTCTTTAATGTGTGTAATTAATATTTTAAAATAAAGATTTTGTTAAATGAGATTCTTCAACTGAGGCAAGTTCTCTTGGGTGGCAATAGGATTTTACCCAGGGCTGTTTACAGAGAAAGGAAAATCTTGCGTCAAGATTCATTATTAGATTACATTAGTGTGATAATGTCAGTAGTATGAGGCTGATGGTCATCAATAAAGCTGCATTGGATGAACCCTAATGGTTTATAATTGCTGTTGTGTTACCAGGGAAAAACATTTTGCACTAGTTCTAGTGCAAAGCATTCACAAGTATTCCTGAACTTACTTGGATATTGATGTGACTACCTCTTTCAAGAGCTTTTAGTGTGCCATGGAATAATGAAGTCTCTTGGTTTCAAAATGCCTTTGAAGTTCACTAGTATTTTCTTGCAATTTGGTCTTAAATTCAGACTAGCAGGTAGGAAACATTAGATTCATATTAACTAAAGAGCTATTAGATGGGAAAAAAAATTCCCACCAAGACAGCAGGAAAGACAAGTCTTTCAGTCAAAGCAATGACAAAAGAGAGCAATGGTGCTTTCAAAGTCCTTAGAAAGCTGTGTAGCTTGTGCTTATCAAGGATGGAAAGATGCAGAGTTAAGCAGTTTCCAGGATTCAGAAAAATTTCTGACCTGTCAAGCAAAGAAGTGTCTTGTTAGCAATTGAGATTAAAGACATAAAAATAAAAATAGGTTATAATTTCAATTGCAATGATACTAGAGCTTTTCTTCCCCCCCACCTTTTTTTTTTTCCCTAATATATTTTCCTGCTTGCCTCCACTCTCTTCATTTCTGTTAACCACTCATATTTCTGTACACAATAGACATAGGCTTGCTGTGTTCAAATAACCACTTGCCTTAAATGCTAGCTGAGTTTTCAGTGTCTAATTGTGGGACCACAGAGTGCGCAGTTTAGGGATTTGTCCGGTTTCCCGATTTACTAGAGACAAGAGCACTCACAAAACGCTTTCAAAATCATTAAATCCTCTTACTCTCTTTGACTGAAACCCGTACTGCACACAGCTGCAGTAACCTATTTTTTCTTTTTTTTTTTTTTCCACCCACTATCTGCATCCTTTGGCACAGTTTAATGTAGAGGAGAGAATAACTGGGGGGGAGGGGATCATTCCTTCTGCTGTGGAAGAATGGTTCTTGGAATTCAGAATAAGTAGTCATGGGAAACGGATGCGTTAAAGAGAATGCAGAGTCAGTCAGCAAAACACATCCGCTATACCCTGCAAATGACTACAAAAGCACTGTGTGCTCTTAACCCCTGTGTATTTAAATGTAATCTTCAGAGAAAAACTGGTTTTTTTTGGTTTTTTTTCTGTTGGGGTATCATCTTTTCACTTGTTTATCTCAAAAAATCATAGTTTTGTACTTGGCCAAGCAATCTTAAAATAAAGTGGGTTTTCCTCCTCTCTTACAGGGAATAATGAAAAGAGTGGAGCACATCTTCTTCATTAAGTCTTCAGACTTCACTGTGCACAGTCAAGGAACCTCACTGAGTACTGAGGCACTGTAGAAATCTTGGGTCCTTAGCTCCATTGTGTTTGTAGTAGTCCAGAAACACAAGAATAAATAATAAGCGAATAAATAGAACTTGTTTTCACAGAACATCAGCTTGCTGTAAGCTTTAATATTTTGGCCTTTGGATAGTTTCACTGTACCTTCTTATAAAAGACAGTGATGTTTCCCATGTTTTCCTTTTCTTTTGTGAAACGGAACTCTTACAGAAAGCATTCAGGATTTTGAGCAGATATTGGATTTTTGAAGGTAGAGAGGCTATTCAGCATTTCAATTGGCATTCTTTAACTTTAGGGCTGGGTGGCCATCCAGGGCATTGCTGGGAAACGTATTGGTCTGCTAACATATTTGCTGGAACCATTTTCTTTTCCACTTGTCTGAAACACTTTGTCACCTC
Organism: Coracopsis vasa; assembly: GCA_026283785.1. Classification (NCBI taxonomy): domain Eukaryota; kingdom Metazoa; phylum Chordata; class Aves; order Psittaciformes; family Psittacidae; genus Coracopsis; species Coracopsis vasa. The sequence goes on from JANHGB010029625.1 coordinate 11,535, forward strand.
TTTGGAATTTTTCTCTGTTGTCAGAGACAGCCTTCCACACCAGTTACACATAAGGAAATAGTGTTTCATCAGTGAAAGGCAAGGATACCTGAATGTGCACTTGATAAAATGAAAGAGGATGCTTGCAAGTGGGATTTCTCCCCGTCTGTATTGCTATTTCTTAAATTTTGTATTCATGTTTTCTCTGTGTACTGTTTAATGCAGTAACAGCAAGTATTTTAGTCTTCCACCTTCAAATATAATGTGGTTTCTTGTGGTTTAATATAGGGTAGTAGCATATTTCAGGCTGGAGTTCAACCTTTGCTTGGGTAATTCAATTCATCCAACATGAAAGAATGCTGAAAGAGAAGGCCAATTTGTAGGCAATAGTTTGTTAAATAAAGTGAAGAAAAACAACAAAAAACTTCAGCTTGCTTTGGCAATCTGTCAGTAATCCACATCATACTAATTCACAGAATCTAACTGGCTAAGGTGATAATCACAGAAAAAGAGCTTTACTTGTTTTAATTATTTTTTTTTAATTTATTTATTTTATTTATTTTTTTTTTAGGAGGTAAGATCTTAAAATGTCTAAAGTATTTTTCTTGGAAATACTGATAACAGAATGGACTTTTTTAGGAGTTTGGGAATTTTACTATTGAGGTAAACAGATCCCAGATGGAAATGAGTTCTGAAATCTAGTTCACAGTCTGAAAACATTTATTTGTATGCAGTTCCTTTCTAAGCTTAAGCTTTATGATTCGTATGAAAGTATGTTGCCATATTTTGCACCCCTTCTTAGCATGAACAACAAAAGAATTACTGCAGTATTTATGCATCTAAACGAAAGTTTAAATTACTTCAGGCCTATCATTTAAGTAGCATTCAATGTAATAGAATCAAGTATATATCTTTTCCTAGAGTTTCCTAGAACTCTACTTGGAAGAAAGAAACTTAGTGAATGAGGACAGAGGTACCAGGAGAGAGAAAGTGCCACCATGATTTAACACGGCTGGTGGTACTGAGCAGGTCACTTAACTCAGACTTTATGCAAACAGTCAGTAATAACTTGCTCATTATATAGGAATTAGTTTAGAACAAGACGTCTCGATGTGCAGTGCAACCTGGTATGCACGGTGGTGATCTGAAAAAAACCCCTCAGACATTCACGTTTCAAGGGATCACAAAGAATTTTGCACTGCCTGATGCCAATTTTATGGTATTGCTCTGTGAAAGGTGAAAGCTTGAATTTACTTGGAGGTGGGCTCCTAGTTCTGCTGAGAAGCTGTTTTTAAAGCTGACATGAGCTGAACCTCTTCCATAGCCTGAGTACAGAATAAATATTCTTTGGACTTCAGCATTCAGTCTTCATGACATAGTTTCCTGCAGCAGCAACAGAGCTTGCATTAGTGACTGTAATATAGCTGTTTCTGATACCTTATTCCTACAGAAAACAAATAAGCACAGGAAAAATCAGATTTGTGTGTCATGAATGGTTAAATCCTTTTTCATCTTGTTTTGTCTTTGCCCTTAGTTTCTGACTGGTGCTGTATTGTTTGTAACAGCAATTATAATGTCTAAAAATCTCTGCATTTTTACAGCCAGTTTTTGTCATTTGCCCTAATAAACATAACAAGCAGGCTGCCTTCAAGTCACAGAGGTGGTGTGAAAATGAATTAACAGCTGTGAAACATTTGTAGTGATAAGTGTTATAGGAAAGCCCATAAGGAAACTTGCAATGCTGTAGGTGGAGCAGGGCACAAAACAGTCAGAAAATAAAGGCCAAGATCTCATTTTGAGCTATGAAGTGATATAAAAAATGGAGCAGTGTAAATAGAGACCTATGGTCATTAGGTACACATATCTATATATTGAATGAAACAGAAGGTCTTACAATTGAGAAAAAAAATATCAGAAACAACAACAAAATAAAGCACATAATGTAGATTTTTGAAGATTGCCTGAACTGAGACAAGAATGTAATCTAAATTAAACAATTTCCTTAGAATTTTAGTATTTTCTTTTGCAATCCATTAATATCCTTCTAAAGTTCTCTATAGAATACATCTTCATAGAAAGAGAAAAAACTGTTTGTGTAATATTGGTATTAGCATTTTAAGTTATAATTGTGCTGCCCATGCAGGATTATTCAGCTTTATTGTATTCTCTCTTTCAGGTTTTTCTGATAAATCAATATTCTCAAATAGCTAAAATCACACATAATCTTACTGAAAAGAACAATTACGTATTTTGGCAAATGTCATGACAGACAATATTGATAGAGCTCTAAGCAGAACCTGATGGCAAGAGATGGATTTTTGCTATGTCTTGTAACATATTAAATTGATAATGAGAGCTCATATATTTCATTAAAATGATGGAAACTTAATAAAAACATAACTGCTTTTGATTGTATTAACTTACCAGGTGCTTCTATGGTCTCAGTAACCATAGCAGAGGATTGCCTCTCACTCCGTAATTAAGTATAGTTGGAAGACCTTTCTGAGTTAAGAGGATATAACTCTTCTGTCCTTACAGTTTGGCAAATGAACTGCCAAGGACTGAGATGTACTGGACAAATAATGTAACTGGGAATGAAAAGCCAACTCTGCCTCACCCACATGAGCATCTTAATCTCTCCATCTTTGAAGATCAAAGATATTTCAAACCAGCAAAGAATTTATACACCTTTTTAGATTTAGTTCAGTGTCTGCCTAAAGCTGTGATTCACCAGGGGAGCTGAGGCTTGTGCTGCTATTTAAATATTTGCAAAATATATTTTTTAAATGAAACCATTCTGATACTTAATCTAGTAAATTTAAAATGCTTAATGTCTGTTAACACAATGCCTTTTTATCTAAATAAGTGTGTTTCTTTCATAGAGGAAAACAAATAGTTCAAGGGGCATGATGGGCACAACAGCTAACATCTTATGATATGGAGAAGTATTGATGTTGCAGCTGATGCTGGTACTCAGTAATTGTAAAGTAATGGGCAAATAATCAAAAAAGGATATTTCACATTGATTTCTCCAGCAGGTTTGCAAAACATGGCAAGTTTATTGAAAATATTTATGTTTGATTCCAATTTCCTGGAAATGGAATGGGCATATGGCATCTCATCCACCATCCTCTAAACTCTCTTAACTACCAAAGAGAAAGACATAATTTTTGTGCCTTTTTTCCTTTTTTTCCAAAAGGGCACTTACTAGTGATAGTAATATTCTTTTTTAAATTAAAACTCTAAAAATTACCTTTCCACTCTGTGGACTGCACTTCTTCCCATGGTTCATTTACCCTGCAGTCCTATTTCCATTCTGGCTGCTGTACTCTGGGCTAAGACTGTCAGTTGTGCTTTCCTTTCACTGACAGAGAGAGAAATCCCATGGCTGCCACTGTCAAGAACATTTCTCTGCCTTCATTCCACAGGGACATCAACAAGATGTCTGATCCCTCTCTCTGCGCTCCTCTGTCATCGGGGTATCACCTAAGCTTGGGCTGCCTTTACTTCTTTCTTCCATTGACAGCCACTGCTTGACATGTTATCATCATCCATGCAGAATCCTGTTCTTCTTATGTGCAAAGGTCTAACTGAACAATAAAAACCTTCAGTCAGTCCTCCCACCTCCAGGCACTGGAAAAAAATAAATAATGAGCAATAGCCACTGTCTCAGAATCAAACCCTAAAATGATTTCTAGTTCTTGACAAGAATGAAATAAAAAGTTTAGAAAGGTAACCTAGAAGAAACAGCAATACATTGAGCTATTTATTTTGTTTGTATATGGACCAGCATGACTTAATTAACATCTACTATTTCCATAATAATGCTGGTTTAGTTTACAAAGAGTTCCCATAAAACATGGTGCAAAACTGTACTAAAATTTAAAAATAATCTGGAAAGGTCAAATTCATCATATATAAAATGGTTCCACCCCTCTGGTTTACATTGAAGGCATTCTTATATCCAGTCTAGAATAAGACCCACCATTGAACACCTTTCAAATTGTAGTATTAGCTAACTCTCCCTCACCTTTCATCCCTACACCTCTGCCCTTCCCTTCCTCTTCTGAAGAGCAGTGTCCTACCAGCTCATCCTTACTGATGTCTCCTGTTGCCCTTTATTTCCCTGGGAATTTAAGATTTCCTGGTATGATCAGATCTATTTTTTGAGAGATCCCAGAAAAAAAAAAAAATAAAATAAAAAGCTTGGTTGAAAGTCAAGGGCTATCAAGGGCTTCACACTGGGAACACTTTGCCATCAGCCTCCTCCTGTTAATTTATTACCATATAGGGGCTTTTAGTTTAAGTACCTCAGGTGACTTCAGCTGTGCTGGAGCTGCAAGAGTATGTTTCTTGCTTCGATGAGTCCCAAACCATTTAAAAAATTATTTAAAAGGTCAAACCAAAATACTCTGCATGAAATGCTACTAAGGGAGTAGGCTGGGATATTCTACTCCATCCACAATTTAAATTGTAAGTGGTTTGAAGGAGTGCCCCATGTAAAAAGCATTGCAATAATCTTCAGTTGAGGTAATAGAGGTGTAGAGAAGAAGAGGATTTTCCCTTTGCCAAATATTAAGTAAGCCCACTTGACAGACACTGTTGCAAAACCCAGTATGAACAGACAATTGAGAGCTGCCTCTAAGCCCAGTACCTTACAACAGTACAGAAAAAGCAGCAGGCATCGTACCAGTGCACAAATCATCATAGCTGTACACATAATTTAGTTCTGTTTCTTTTTGACTATTTACATAATGACCATGTAAGCAAAATCTAATCCTATAACTGTTTTCATATTAGTATCTTTCCATTAATTTTATATTAATTTATGTTTGGGCTTTTCTTTCAGCTCAATCAGTTTAATTTTCTCTTTGGTGTTTTTCTGTTGCTTCCCATGGAGCCTAGCTTATTCTTTCTTTTCATGCTCTACTTTATCTTATTTTTTCTTTCCTTACTACCTTATTTCTATTTCTTCTTTTGACTCATTCCCTTTCTCTTACTCTTTTTAGTTCATTTTTGTAATTTAATCTATCTCCAATTCCCAGTCTATGCATTTCTTCACCTTTGCTATCCATTCAGCCCACCAGAACTGTTCCCTTGTAACAGTTCAGCCCATAGTACTAATTTACTTTTCCCACTCTAGTTCATTGATGACGAATAATGCATTCCTTTGCAATTTCTTACCCATTTTAGTTTACTCTCAGGTAGGTGAGACTGAGTGAGAAAAGAAGAGAAATTAATTGCATTCCACTGAAATCAGAATAAAAGCAACTGAGGAAAACTTGGTAGCGGAAAAGTAGCAAAATGGAATGAAATTAAATGAGGTGAGAGATGGATTAGAAAGTAGTAGTGGGTAAAATTGAGCACACATTTTTATGAAAAGACTACACAAATACTTGGCAAAGTGACTGAACTGGAAACAGACTAAGAAATCGAGTCCAATGAGCTAGAAATGGAAGGGAATGAATATGGCCCAAATTCAAACTGAGAGAAGACAGAAATCTCCACAGGACAGGGACTAAACCTAGTGAGATGAGGGACCGAAAAAGAAAAATAGTATTTAATATCTTCAGTTCCCACTGTGAGCAGTGTTTCTATTTACTACCTAGTGAGTGATAACTCTGCAGGTCACTAGAGAGAAAATGATGTATTGCAAATATACTCGGTGTATAATTAGAATTGTAGCACAGCTAATGGTAATGTAAGCATCAGCCTATCTGAGGAGCAGATGTGTTGCTGCTAGAACAGGCGTATGAGAATGCTTAATATTTCAGCTTAGTGAGGAATACTCTTGAACATCTGATTATTCTTTGATCTTGTTCATATCAGCTATATTGTGAAATCTGGCTTTTCTTCAAACTGCAGATAATTTGACTGTCATAAACTGGCAGTGTAGTTTTGATTACATTGTTGCAATAAAAATGTACCTAAATTGGTTTCAATGGAATTCTGACACCTGTTTGTTAAATATTGTTAAATATCTGCATTGAGCCAAAAGCCTGAGAATTATTTCAATTGAAACTGACTCAGAAATCTGAAAAAAAGTAAAACTAGCTGCTGCTGCTACTGTTGTAATATTCTCTCTAGTGGGTATATCTATATTTTTATAAGGTGCTCTGTGTACTTGTTTTAAATAGTGGGAAATTCAAAGAAGGTGCAAAACTGACACAGAAGTATCCTTAGTGTGTTTAATTTACAAATAAGCCACTAAAACATTCAGGTCACTAGCATTTAAATGCCTACAGTGTTTAAATGTAGGTATCTTGGCTTGACATACCTAGCCATCAGGCCAAGAGCCAGCGATGTGCTTTTGAGGCAACAACGGCTAATGGTATCCTGGGCTGCATTAGGAGGAATGTTGCCTGTAGGTCAAGAGAAGTGATCCTTCCCCTCTACTCAGCACTGGTGTGGCCATACCTGGAGTACTGACTCATGTTCTGGGCTCCCCAGCACAAGAAGGCCATGGGCATACAGGAGAAAATCCAGCAAATGGCCTTGAAGATCAGAGACTAGAGCATCTCACATACATACAAGGAAAAATTGAGAGCTGGAGGAGAGAAGGCTTAGGAGGATCTTATCAATGTATATGAACACTTAAGGGAGGGTGCAGAGAAGACATAGCCAGGGTCCTTTCAGTGATGCCCAGTGACAGCACTGACAAAAGACTGTCACAGGTTGCCCAAGGAGGTTGTGGAGTCTTCATCCTTAGAGATATTCAAAAGCCATCTGGAGTACCCTTGGGCAACTCACCCTATGTAGCTCTGCTTGAGCAGGGAGTTGGTCCAGATGGCCTCCAGAGGTCCCTTCCAACCTCAGCCATTCTGTGATCAGCCCTCTTGGCTTCTGACTGAACACAGTCGAAGACCTAGGCTCAGCACTGCAGCAGAAACAACTACTAGTCAAGACCTCAGTCTGAATCTCTCAAGTCTGAAGCAAGTGCCATAGCAAGAAAACTTTTATGTTTGTATTAGACATTTTCTTCTCATGCTGAATTTGTTGCCTGTCTTTGTTTTTAGATATTATAATTAAAATTTGTGCACTGTAAAATAGAATAAGGCAAACAAAATTCTGTTCCTTTTGTCTACTGTGACAATGAAAATTTTTCGTTGTATCTGGAATATTTTATTGTTTGTTGTTAAGAGAGAATTTATTTGTTTATTGCAACTTCCTTTTAAAGTTACACATTTAACTTAAAGCATTTTAAAAGAGGCAATATAAATTACCTTTTTTCCCCTTGTTTTATACAATTTTTGAGTTAATCATTGCTAAGCCATATTTTTATACAAAACTGAGAATTTCTATATGGATATATATTGATATTTTCTATCTGCATAGGGATACCCTATCTGTCAGTTCACAACCAGTCCTCTTGGCTTGAAACAATCCTACTGCTTCTTAATTAATCAGAGCAGCAAAAATTGGAAGAAAGGAAAAAGAAAAAAGCCTGAAAGCAGTACTAATCAGGCCTATAATGCCTTACATCTGTGAAAAAAACTATTAAAGTAGCTCAATTACTTGTGACATTTGGTTTCACTATACCTCTACATAAAGTACTTTTTAGGCATCATGTTGTCAACATAGATACAATTAAATTGCTAGAAACTTTCCTAAAGGGAGCTGAAGCTTGACTCAGATTTGCCAAGATTTTCAAACAAAATGGTTTGAGATTTTGGGTAAGGTTAGGAAAGGTTTCAAGCTGAAACTGTGGATTCGGTGTATATAAAGTAAAAATCCAGGTATGTTCTGTGGTCTTGGATCAAAACCTTATCTTGAATTGGTTGGAAGAAAGATTCCTCATCTGTTTTTGTTGGTATTTTTCCCCAAACAAGAGCTTAATCTATTTTTTTTTTCATCAATTTCTATAGCAGCTTTAAAAAAAGGGAGATGGCAAAGAATCTCAAGACTTGTCAAAATCCTCCCACTCACTCCAACTCCCATTAAAAAAGAAAAATCTAGTTAAATTTTAGAATATTGTCAAAATGATAAATAAGCCAGCAAAGAATCACTCTTGCCCATGCTTTCCCCAGAGAAATTCCTAAAATCCAGTGACAAACTTTCATGGGGAAGGGGTATGTTCCTGGGCAGAGAATCTACTGGCAAAATGTTGCAAAGCAGGGACATCATATAGAGGTTTCTGTTCTTTCTAACCAGTGGTGTGATTTCATATGCCACGTTTACAAAGAAACTGTTTAGGATTCTGAAAAAGAAGATACTAAGACGTGAAATAGTGGGTGGACAGCTGCCATACTGTGATGATTTTTGAGGCATGGGTTTGTGCCAGTGCTAGGAACAGAACTGCCTGAACTTGTTTGACTACAGTCTAAAATGTTTATTCATTTCAGCGAAGCTATTCTTTTGGGAGGAGTTCAGTTACATGCCCAATGACAACTGTAATACACCACCATAGTAGAAGCTAGAAGAGAAAACTCATATGGTATAAATATTATTTAAGTGTGTCTGTAGGCATGTTGTGTAGCTGCCAGAATGGCACAGAAAGACAAACCCCTAAAAAGTGTGACTTATGAAAAATAAAAAAGAAATGCTCCATTGGACCTCTGAAAGCTGTTTCTGGAGTCAGGGACTTTTATCTAATTGTCTGCAGGAGTGTGGAGAGAAGTCCCTTGTGCCTGTCACCAGCCAGCTGCCTATTGGCCTGTGTCTGAATGAACTCCCATCATCCTCAGTAGAGTTGCTAAGCAACAGCTGGTCTTAAAATTGTGGGTAGGTTGTTTGAGGTTTTTTCCTTCACTTTTACACCAGTGGAGACCCGTGATGACTGGTGTCCCTCAGAGGTCGCTATTGGAACCAGTGCTGTTTAACATCTTTGTCAGTGACATGAACAGTGGGATTGAGTGCACCCTCAACAAGTTTGCAGATGGCACCAAGCTCTGTGGTGTGGTTGGCACACTGGAGGGAAGGGATGCCATCCAGATGGACCTTGACATGCTTGAGAGGGGCTAATTCCAACATCATAAAGTTCAACAAGACCAAGTGCAAGGTCCTGCATGTGGGTCAGGGCAATCCCAAGCACAAATACAGGATGGGCAGAGAAGATTAAGAGCAGCTTTTATGAGGAGGACTTGGGGTCTGGCTGACAAAAACCTCAAAATGACCCAGCGATGTGCACTTGCAGCCCATAAAGCCAACTGTATGCTGGGCTGCATCTAAAGGAGCATGACCAGCCGGTAAAGGGAGGTGATCCTGCCCCTCTACTCTGCTCTTGTGAGACCTCACCTGGAGTTCTGGATTCAGCTCCGGGGCCCCCAGCATAAGAAGGATGTGGACCTGTTGGAGTGAGTCCAGAGGCCACAAAGGTGATGACAGGGTTGGAGTACCTCTGCTATGAAGGTAGGCTGAGACAGTTGGGCTTATTCAGCCTGGAGAAGAGAAGGCTCAGGGAAGACCTTAGAGCAGCTTCCAGTACATAAAGGGGCCTAAAAGAAATCTGGGGAGGGACTTTTTATAAGAGCCAGTAGTGACTGGTAATGGCTTTAAACTGAGAAAGGGTAGATTTAGATTAGATATTAGGAAGACTGTAAGGGTGGTGAGACACTGGCACAGGTTGCCCAGAGAAGTTGTGGCTGCCCCATCCCTAGAAGTGTTCAAGGCCAGGTTGGATGAGGGTTTGAACAACCTGGTCTAGTGGAAGGTGTCCCTAGCCATAGCAGGAGGGTTGGAATTAGATGATCCTTAAGGCCCCTTCCAACCCAAACCATTCTATGAGTCTATGATTCTGTGACACACAGGTGAAATGGTGTTAGGCTGATAATTTCAGATTTGAGGTTCAGAGTTATTTTCCGCTGTGCTGTTGAAATAACCATGAAATAAGCTTAAAGAAGTGAAAATATACTTTTATATGTAAGCACTAAAAAAATTCAAAATATTTGTTTGCCACTGGATATTCCTAAATCAGTATCATCCATATAACACAAAAGATAAACCTATTTTGAAATCTGGAACTCTTGTTCCAAGATTTAATGGTCAATAGATTCTTTTATAGATGAAATAGATTTTTAATTATTTTAGCCACCTTCATAGTTCCTGTGATATTCATTCACTACAGCATTGTCCCTCACAAGATACTGTATGTTATTCTGTTACAGTCTCACATGTGCAAATGTTAGTTTCTTTCAGTTGATGAAGTACAATTCTTTGCCTGCAGACTTGAATTTACAGTCATGGTCCCGTTATCCTTCCACAGGACACCAGGATACCTAATGAAAGTTTGTCAGTTGTCCTACAGGTCTCATAAGAACAATGTCAGAGTTTATCTGTGATCAGCCAGCTTTCAGAAAATTTAGTGCTATTTATTTAAGAGTGAAAAAAAATATTATACAAAAGTGTGTCATGCAGCAGTCTCTCTTCAGTTATTGCACATCAGCTGCACATGGTACAGGCAAAAATAAATCACTTGTTTCTCCAGTATGTATTGCCAGTTTTCTCCGCTTTGCCCCAGATACAGGCTGACCTTTTTTCAGTCCTTTCACCAACTTGTGTGTGATACTTTTTAAACTGCAGGAAACTGTTTCCCCAGGCTTCAGGAAGGGCTGCTTTGTCTTTTTCACCTTCCTGCAGTAGCCTAGGATATCAAAGCTATATATCACATTTGCAGCAGTAATACATTTTGGCAAAATCATATATACAATATCTCTAAGTATGATTCAGAGCAATAATCTTCAAAATGTACTTATTTGCGAAGTCTCACCTCTCAAAAGCATCAAAAATGGCTTTTAAAGACTAAATTGGCATAAAAAGTTGGGATTTCTCAACACTGAAAAGATGAATAGTTTTAACAGTTTACACAAGCTCAGGAAAATTGCATCTCTTTGTGCAAGGTGGGCTAAAAATACTAGCCAAAATATTGTCCCCATTTGATTTGTTTAGATTGCAAGAATGGTACATGAATAACTCTATCTATGAGGGTAACTCAAGGGTTAGAAGCACGTTCAGATTTAGGTTCACCATTAATCCCAATGCAAAAGTTTTCTACATGATTCAGTATGTTCCTGTGTTTCCTAAGCCCCTCAGAGCTCTTCCAGAGGTGTTGACCTACCAGTGAATAAGCTGAATTTAGACCCTAAGCACATACATAACTTTAATTCACAGAAAGTATTTTGGTCAAGGTTGTGAGCTAGTCATCAGCTGGGTTACATTGTGTCCCCAAAATATCACTTGCTATGACAGATGGTACAGTGGTGGTTTCCACATATAGCACTGCTCCAAACTGTGACAGAAATCTTCTCTAGTAAAACTGAAAAGTTTAACTTCACCTTTCATAAAAAATGACATTTATATCTTGCCTGCTGTAACAGCTAATAATAGTTACTTGTCTGCTAGTAGCTGACAAACCTGATTTGCAAGTTGCAAGACAGCTCTTTTCACATGAGTTTCCCTAATTCAGCTGCTACCTTAAAAAGAAACTGTAATGATTTAATAGTGTGGGGCAACAGAGGGGAAATGATATGATAGATTTCTGCTGAATGAGGCCAGAACTGAGGAAGACTCAGTGTCTTTATAATGCCAAGATCAAATGGAAAACATTTTTATGTTACCTGTAACGAGGTAGCATTTTTTGAAGCTGCGGTCTGCACTATGCACACCACAGTCAGTACTAAATATGTAATAAATTCTCTTTGGGTTACTTCACTTATGTAAATATTAATCTTCTTTTCACATATAATGCAACAGCATTCATAATTATACTACCTTCCCTTTCAATCCCTATAAAGACACTATAGATTGAGGGTGGGATTTATTACTTAGTGCTGTCTTTGCCTCCATTTATGCAAGTTTTCAACCGAATTCACCTATGTCAACAAGCAAGTAAAAATTCTAATAGTTTCTTTTCATTTATAATGTGCTGTACTGGATTAAAGATTTTTTTTTATAGTGAGGTGAACAAGGATAGTTTGCTGCAGCACAGGATGAAAGAAAAGCATGAAGTAAAATAAAATTTAACATCTCTTCGACATATTTAATTGCTCTTTAAAAAAAATAACTGAACAATTGTCAATAACTACCCAGTTGATAACACAGAGATACATCACTTCATCTTTCAGAGTAAAAAAAGGCTGTGATGTTTAACTGTTATAATCCCACCACTGCCATGTTAATGACAGATGTTTTTTACATTGCTGTATATAAATAAGTTAATATTATTATGTGTCACTATGCCAAGTGTCTACAGTTCAGTATATGTATAGGAAACTGCCTTTCACCTTTACATTGCTATTCTGCACTGCAGCTGCTGAACAAAACAGAATCTCCCCTGAGATTTTTAGACCACTTCTGCACACTCAGTGGGATCAGGCTAACTTGCATAATTGTTATTATCCTTTTACAGTAACTACATAATATATGCTACAGCTGGCTTCTAGGAATTATTTGTTCAGGCATGAGGCATGGTAACAGAAATGTAAAGCAATTCTTCAGTAGCTGCTATGTGACAAAATAATGGTCTCAAAACTGATTTGCTGCTTGAATCCCAGCCCTCTGATTTGGATGCTTTATTTAGCATCTCCACAGAAACTGCCTTAGCCTCACTCTCTGGTTGGTGAAGAAAGGAAAAAAAAACCCAACAACCACCACACAAATCAATCACACAATTTCCAGACCCTTTAATGTTCAAGGAAGTGAAATTAAAGAAGATGATACCCTTGATACTAAATCTTAGTAAGCGAATCTGTAGAAAAAGAAGAGAAAAGTTCTCAACTTTTTCTCCTGCTGGGTATCTGGAAACAGTAATTGCCTAGCTGATTTCTCTTGTCTCCCACCACATTCATTTTCGTTTGTTTGTTTGTTTTGCTTTTTGTTTGCTAGACCCCTGCAAAGCAGTGCTCTTCATAGCAACACCAGAATTGCATTGACATTGTTCATTGTATTCCCCCCAAATATCTTGAAAGTGTCTTAAGAAGGATGACATTAATGCAGATATTTAGTCTTATGGTAGGTATTTTTCAGGTTTACTGAAACCTGAAAGATCAACCAGTTGTCTCAGTTTTTGAGTCTGAAACAGTTGTATCTTGTCAGTATTTTCACTCCAAACCAAATCACACTAAAGGCTGCAGTGCGCCCATCCCTTTTCAGGACTAAACATCACCCATGTGACTGTGTCAGCTTACTAAGTAGCATCTTCATGTGGTAGTCAGAAGACTCCACAGAGTGGATCTGTAAAGTACAGTTTCAGAGTTGATCCTGAAAGGCTGGTATGTTTGCAATATGCCAGCCTCATCTTGGTTGACAAGCACTTTAGATTTCATTTATTCTAATTTTTAGGATGTTTGCTCCAGTCACCACCTTTGCTATTATGTCTTATTAGTCCTCAGTGCTGTACCTGGTAAATAGCATTGAGGTTACAACTCCTCTGACATCCCATTGCACCGGTTTCCTTAGAACTAGATGATATGCTGCAAAACACAGCCTGAGATTGGGTCCTGAAAAAAAAACACAACAAAAACATTTAAATAATATTCTAAGACATGTTAACAAAAATGCCTTATCATATACTACACATACATTAAGAGAATACAAACTTTAAATATTAAGTCAATACAATTAAACATTAAGTGAACATGAACAAGATGGAAAAATAAGAAGAAAAGCCAGTACCATGTCTGAAATAAATTCTGAAAATATCACCCAATATTTTGCAAAATGATTTCTATAAAAAAACCTGGGCTGAAGTTCTGTAAGAGGTACCACCTTTTTTTCTATCTAAAGTAAGAAAACCTGAAACATAGTTCCCTCAGAATTTTAATGGTTACTGAAACACCTCAGTCTCTTTGGAATAACCATAGTCACATGTAATAATTTCTGAAAATGTTACTGAAATTGCTTCAGCTATCATATTTCGTGAAACATGACCTACCTCTGTAGGTCACTGAGAACTCCTTAAGATATCCTGGTTTTCAGTATGACTTCATTGACAGTTGCTGGATGGCACATACCAAAAATACAACGGAGAAGTTGTTTTTCTTTTATAAACTTCTACTGAATAACAAAAAAACCCAAACAAATCCAAAACCCAAAAAACAATCCAGGGCAACTTCAGGACATTCTGATTTTCCCTAATGCTGTTAATATAATCAATCTTTTTTTCGTGATGCCACACTTCACACTACTTACCTTACCTCCCTTCCCATTTCTACAATTCTCTTTGTAACTCAGTGAAACAGAACGTGCTTATGTTTCCCCACAGAAGACTTTCTTTTCTTTTTCCCAGACAGCAGTAATCTATTGCTACATGATGTGAACTTCATTATTTTTCCACTGTGTTAACTCTAAGTTCCTTAAGCAGAATTTGTGTAGAGTGGGACCAAAATGGTTAGTCTATGAAACTATGTGTGTTTATAGTATACAAATATATGTTTGTATGTTATTAATGTACTAATTTCATAGTCATTTAGGTATAAGAAAGATTTCCCAAGGAAATTTGGAACTTTGTTGAGCAATACAAAACCCACCAAGGAATGAATTTTTAAATGGCTAAAAATTCAGAGCCTAAAACTTAGTCTTAGCATCCCTTTACAAGGTTTTGTGACCTCATAATTTCGCCTTTCATTTTTAAGTAAGTTTTAAATCTTTATAACTTCTCTTACGGATTCATAATCGATGATGCAATTTTACAGAAAGTCATTTACTGCTGTAAATGCAAGATAACTACTTCTAAGTGTGTTTTGGTTTGCTAAGACATTAAAGATTAGAATCAACGTCTGTTCTTAACATTATTGTTGCGTACTGTATTTGAAATACACTACAAAATGTTATTACTAGACGGGCTGCCACTGGAATTTATGTAAAAAGAAATTAGCATCTTTTTTGCATCTAGAAAAGGGTTTCAGTAGTAGTAAACCGGAGAAAATAAGGACAGATATGTGTTCTTAGAAGTTACATGAAAAAAAATTAAATTTTTTACAGAAAAAAATCCCAACCAAAACCTAAAAAGTCCTGTAGCTGAGAAACACAGGTAAATAACATGCACTGGCTGCAGGTGGGAGGTGAAGGTCCAGCCTCAGGTGCTACTGTTGCGGCAGGTGGTTGTTGTGCTGACCTAGAGACATCAGCTTCTGGTGCAATCTCCTTCTGTTACAGACAGAGATTTGTGTTCCTCAGAACTCCTCATACCTGCATGCTGCACCGCAGCAGCATGAGATTCTCACTTGATCTGTTTATGAGTTACATATAGCTAGAATCCCATGTTCCACCCCAACTTGTAACAGTTAATACAGCATCTGTAAAGACTAGATTTACAGCTAAGAAATCAAAAGCTGAAGAAACACTGATATTTGGAAACAAGGTGATTGAAAACCTGTTCTTTTGTTTTTTTTTCTTGTATTTATCTCAGTAAACAGATTATAGCCTTCCTGAACTTGAATAGTTATGTTGCTGTATGAAGTTTTCTGTAATACTTGAGATAAACATAGGTTATTGTTATTAAATATTCAACATCTGGCTTATTCTGAAGAGATACAGATAATTTATTAAATGCATGAATGTAATTACTAAAAAAGGCTTTTAGGGCCTTCAGATTTGACTTTCTCTGAATATTTCCTCATGATTTTGGTATCTATAAAATCAGTCCCCAGAGTGTACCTTGAAAATGAAGGCAAAGCAAACCAGCTTATTAAATTTAGATGATGACCATGGCTGGTATTGATCCTGTATCTGAATTAAACACTTGTTTCCTATGAAAATATCATTGAACTCAAGCACATTGATAGTAGGGATATATTATTGTTGGGTTTTAAATGTGACAAATAAATTAAACAAAATCAGTTTGATGTAAAAAAACAATGCTATTTTATCTGAAGATGTGGGTTTTCCTTCAGGTTCTTTATTTATTTGTAGTAAGATATCCAGGCTAGATGATAGGATGTAGAGACAAATATCTGAATGCCGTTGCAAGAAATTTATCACTCTAAATTTTTTTACTGTGTTTATATTGCTATTTTCCATATGAAGAACTGAAATACAGATGACAGACATGACTATCTCAAGGTCAAAAAGACAAGAATAAAGAAAATTCCATGACACTGTTTCAAACATCATAGCCTCCCTTTTGAATATCAGTATCCTCACTCTCTCATTTTGTTGAATTTTCAGCTTCATTTGATTTCGCATCAGTGGCAGAGGCACAACGAAGGGCTACATGTAAGCATGAGAATTTGGAATCTCATTCATGCACACAACTTTCTGTGAGTGCATGGATTGTCCTGATATGCAGAATCTCCAGAGCTGCTAGACAAAGCAGATATAAGCCTTTCTTTGTCCCCTGCTGATAGTGAGCCTAACTTCTTTCCTGCCTTTTATTTTCTCATAAGAAATAAATTTTCTTTTTCAAGCATAGTTTGAAAATGGCTATCATAATATGCTATTTTCTATATACTGGATAGCCTGTGATGCTATCTGTATTTCAGCTGGACAGTCTGGTATACCAGTAGTAGAAATCATTACTGGCATCAAGTAACACAATAATGAGTGTAGCTCTATTCAGTGTATCTTCCATTAGGTAAAAAGTTGCCACATTTCCCAGCTGATTTCAAAGTTTCCCAGTTCTCCAAAAGCTTGCATGAATACAAATAAGTAATGTGATGTACTTTATCCCTTAATGAGAAAAGTCTAGGGATTTTTTTGTAGCCTTTTTTTTTTTTCTTAATCTTTGAACTAACAAAGAGAACATTACTAGATCAAAATTTCACATTCTGTGCCCCAGACTAATATTACACTGATATCCACTTGGAATTGGCTACATACAGAAGCTAAGAAATAAAAGCTGTGAAGAAAGAAGTGTTCGATTAGTTTTGCTTCTGCTATTCTCAAAATTAATCTCAGAAGATCACAAGACACATGTTGCAGTGCTACGTGCAATATGCCAAGGCTAATAAACCACCCAAATATGGCTTACATTTGCTATTCATTTCATGAAATAGAGCATATATGCTCACATTTTCTTCGAACAGAAGAAGGTTGTTTTTATACCCTTTTTTATACATGCTGCAATATTTGCTAGCTGCCACTGTGCTGGTAAGGCTATTACTGAGTTGCTCTGTGTTATTACTGAGTTGTTCTGTGCTCTGTAGCAAAAGGTAGAATGCTGCTTTCTGGGTCTGTTTTTTGGTGTGGGTTTTTTATTTTTTTTGTTAGTTCAAGTCTCATTGAAGGATCTCTGGAGTGCTTTTGCATTCGTTATTTGATTTTTCTGTTCCAAAGTCTGTCTACATTTTAGAAAGGACAGTATATGCACATCATGCTTATTAATTCCCCTTGCCACCACCAACTCTCAAACACACACACACTGGGAACTCAGTCCCAAGGCCATTTGAAATATTTGCTTAAGATCAACTTATTTGATTAGACTTTTAATTAATTACTTTTACTTTTTTGACTAATGCTTTATCAAGCACTTGATGGCCTATATAAAGACTTTTAGGATAGGTTGCATTCCTGTGCAAAGATCCCATGTGACAGGTAAGGCAAAGGCTCCTTGAAAAAAGCAAAGCCAATTTTGCAGAGCTTACAGGCAATCCACATCCTTCTTACCCCCTAAAAAATATTATTTGGTTCCCAGCCGCTTCCTGGGAATAGTCCTGGGGGAACTCTGGAGAGGCATGGGCAACACTGTGGTGTTTATTATCAACTTTATTTATTATCAGCTCATTATTTACATGAGTTGAAAACTTTTCCAGATACATGTTCATGGAGGAAAACAATTATTTATTGCTGTACTTATCACCACTGTAACTTGGTGATATTTATCAAATTTATAGGCAGCAAGTAATTTGTATTTCAGGTAGTAATTATTCCTAATTGATTTTCTATATCAAAACCTGGTTGATATTGAATATATTATAATACAGAATATATGTAACTTAACAGTTCTGAAAGAATCCTCAATTATTTTGTCAAACGTTGATACTCTCAGCTGCGTTTGTCGTTAACAAGCATGACCATATCTGAGAAAAAAAAAAAAAGGTGTATTATTGAAAAGGCAGTTATTCCTTATGAGCTTTGTACAGCTGTTTTTGTCTGTCTGCTTGTTTGTTTTCTGGTTTGAACTGATGAAGCAATGAATGAATTATGTAACTCATTCCAAAAGCTAATAAACATTTTATGCTACCCCAATGTGTATTCTGCTTCAGCAACATACTGAACATAAGTGTATTTTAGAAGCAGTTTGGGGTTTCTTTATAATTATTTTTCATATAACTCCAGCTGTGTTCATTTCTCTAAGAAATACAGAGTAAGAGGAGAAAAATAATACTTAAAAATAAATATGAAAATTACCAACATTACTTTTTTATTGCAGTCTCTTCTCTCAAAAAAATAAAACCTGCCACAGCTTTTTAGGTGGCATTCATGGATAGTTAGACTGTAAGTAAATGTTATTTCCTATAAAAAGTAAGCTTAAATGTTCTAGTAATTTCATGTGTAGAACTGCATTGCTGGACTACTATGGAATAAGTCCAGAGGAGGGCCATGAGGATGAACAGGGGACTGGAGCTCCTCCCATATGAAGATAGGCTGAGAAAGTTGGGGCTGTTCAGCCTGGAGAAGAGAAGGCTGCATGGAGACCTCATAG
>JANHGB010029628.1:0-17749 GCA_026283785.1 Coracopsis vasa
CCCCCCCCCCCAAGCAGGCTACAATTTCCTTTCACCACATTTACAACTATTTTTTCAAGCTCAGCATGTGTGTTTTGGAGGCAGGAGAAGGCAAGGGCACTTGGATTGTTGTCTTAAATGAAATTCCAATCAGTCTAAAGGCTGGCTCTCTAGACAGCCATTAACTTGCAGGTGTGCCGGACTAAAACATGCAACGTGTTTAAACAAATGTAAGCCAGGCTATGAATGTGCAGCCATGAAATGGTTCTTAATAGTAGGACAAAGAATATATCTATGCAAATGTATTTTGAGGTACACACTTAAAATTAAAAGAGAAATGACAAGGCTTTTGGGCAAAGCATTTTCAAATCTGAAACGACTACTGTACTTAAATGAACATATATCTGCAAACCTTACTTATGAAGCAGAATCTGACACTCACAGAAACTTTGACTATAAAATGCCTGTAAAGTACTGTGTTTGACACTACTCATTCATAGCATCCCACTTGTGGAACACTCATTTAGAACTGATTTAATATCCTGGCTTCGTTTGTTAGCTAGCCCTAAATTTTAATTATTTTGAAAGGATGTTTATTTCTGAGACTTCAATGAGAATTCTTGAATTCTTCTATGCATTGCATACTAAGTGGGCTTGGGTGGCCGACATTGAGTACAAACTCAGTCTCAAAATACCTACACGCTTTCAAAAGAACAAAGAGATCCATTAAGAGTACAGAAGCTTTTACTTATTAGAAGTATATTTCCCAATCTAGGACAGCATTACTAGTCCCAGAGCTGGAGTTCAGCCCTGAGATCTCCTGCAGCAATATGCAACACAGCTGGACCACTGCTGAAGATAAGAACATTTTTTTGCTGAGGTAATGTTCATTAGAGGATGTCTTTCTCCTGTTTTCACTTGCCATCTGGTTACAAATGGTTGTATTTTCTCAATGCATGTGTTATTTCAAATATTTGCCAGGAGAATACTGATTCTTAGCTTATTGCAATATGTTGTTTCTGTCTGTTGTCTGATTAAAAGTAATAAACCAAAGAGTTTGATTCAGTTCCAATATTAGATTGGATGTCAATAATCAGCACAAGACTTACAGGAATTTGAGAAGAATTTCTTAAAAATTTAACATGAATATTGCTGAAAGTAAGCACATTCCACATGGTGATGAGAGTAGTGATACTGCTTTTCATCTAGGGATGCGTGTGTGATGCCTACAGTTCTAAGAGAAGCCATCCTGACAAAATCACATCCCAACAAAACCACAGGAAAACAAAGATTACCTCAATTTTTCAGATTAAGAAAGTGAGATAAATTCTGTGAACTGTACAATTTCATGCAGGATGTATGCAGCAGAGCCAAGAACTGAACCAGAAACTGAGTTTCAGACAAGTGCCTTAGTCACAGCACATCCGTAATCAGAACAGTCTGTTTCAAAGACCTTTGTATTTGTTTCTTTTCTTCACATCAGTCTGCTTGTCATCAAAAAGGAAACAAGAAGGAACTAAATGCAAAAGGAAATACTGAGGTGGATTTTTTACAGTAAACTCAGATGTCTTTAATCTGTAATACATAAAAAACTATAACAGCTTATTAGAGAAATGAAATAGTTGCATCAAAAATAACTGATTTTAACCTACAGTGTAATAATTGGATGTTTTGATACACTCTTGCCAGTTCTCATATGATGGAAAATGAGGTCAATACAAAGTGTTCTTACATATCCTTTTGGGTTTTACTACACATCAGCCAACTGACACAGTGGGTTTCCTCCCCTACATTATGGCTGACTGGTCTTTTCCCACAATCAGAAAAAACATTATTTTCCCATCAGACTTTTATGTAAGCATACATGAGATTCATATTTACTTTACTAACTACACAAATCTGGGACAAGATTGAATATTCTCAGTCCGTGTGATAACTGATAGCAAAAGCTTTTGTGGGGATCTTTGTGTTTGCTCCCTAGACAAAAATTTGGGATGGCATATTATGCACCCAGGAAATATATTTTTCAAAGCCAGCTCTAAAACTTAGACTTATAATTAGCAAGTAGCAGCTGGACGTATCATTTGAAAGTAGAATGTTTATAATCCCTTGATAATATTCAGCAAAAGTTTAGCCAAATGGAAACTTTTTATTTGGTCTGAACATTGAACCAATGAAACACCTTTTCCGGAACAACATCTGTGAGTAGGAAACTCACTGACCTTTTCTTGGCATCTGAGTAATTTTCATTTAGACCCATACTCTGTGGTGAGACTGTGGCTTCAAACCATTGCACACGTCACAGAGTGGAAGAGTCCATCATGGAGAAACTTTTCAATAACAGCTCCTGGAGGTGAAAGCTTGGGTCTCTGTGTACTGCCCTTAATCACTGACAGCTGTGCACTGTGGATATGCAGCTTCCTTTCTGGCATGCTAAATCCTCAGGCTGGAGGCAGTGCTGACCAGTAGTTGGGGCCAGGATGGCTAAACTCACACTCTGGCTCTACCTGCTGCTGGCATTATGGTCTTGAGAAAGTTCGTCATGACCTAATCTAGTTCCTTGGAGAAAATAATCGAAAAAGAAATAGTGCTGGCTTTTGTCTCTTGTCTATTCATCTTCTCTCATTTGACTCATCTGACATGTTTATTTCACAATCAGTTTGTCCTTTTCAATCTTAATACCATTTTAGAGACTTACTGAGGGGCAAGGGACAACAGAGACTAGTTCACTGGTCTGCTTGTCCTACAGCTTTGAGGTACAGTTCTTCCTGTATGTGATAGCAGGAAAGGAGGGTGGATGGTTCTATGCAGAGAAGAGAATTTTAAGTGTGAGCATAATGTGTTTAAGTTTCAATATTTGAACCAATATTTCCTTTTCTTGTCGAATTTATCATACAAAAGAATACAAACCACATAAAGATTGGAAATGGAGAAAAGGCTAGGGGAAAAAGATAACGCACACAGTATGTGAGAAAGCATGTGGAGTATAGGAGGAAACTAAAGCATTGCTCTGATATGTCTTAGAAATGAGATCCATTGCTGAAAGAGGTCATTGGGCACTTCTTCCTATCTAGTTGTATCTAAACAAGCACTAAGAGTAAACAGGCACAAGTTCAAATCTGAAAGACAAAAGCAGTAGGTCAAAAATTTCACTTTTCTTACACAGCAATATAACAAGTGAGTGAAAATAAAGACTTGGGAAACAAAGACAGAAGGTAATCTTCCAGAATTAGAATGACAGAATTTTGATGCAGAAGCAATGACTTAAGAAGCAGAGTATTAAAAGTCTGTTGGTGTTTTACATCATAAAATCACAGAATGGCTGAGATTGGAAGGGGCCACTGGGAGATATTTAGTCCAAACTTTAGTCCTGCTCACATAGGGTCATCTACAGCACATTGCTCAGGATTGTGTCCAGATGGCTCTTGAATATTTCCAGAGAAGAAGACTCCACAACCTTTCTAGGCAACCTATTCCAGTGCTCAGTCACCCTCACAGTGAAGTTCTTCATGTTCAGGTGGAGTATCTTGTGATTTAGTTAATGCCCGTTGCCTTTCATTTTATCACCTGGCACCATCAAGAAGAGTCTGGCCCCATCTTCTTGATGCCCTCCCTTGAAATAGATACATACACTGATCAGATACTCCCTGATCCTTCTCTTCTCTAGCCTGAACAGGCCCAACTCCCTTAGCTTTTCCTCATAGGAGGGATGTTCCAGACCCTTAGTCATTCCAGTAGCCCTCCTGTGGGTTTGATCCAGGAGCTCTATGTGTCTCTTGTACTAGGGAGCCCAGAACTGGACACACAGTATTCCAGTGAGGCTTCACCAGGGCCGAGTGAAGCTCTCTCAATCTCCTGACAGTGCTCTTCCCATTGCAGCCCAGGATACCATGTGTCTTCTTGACCACAAGGGCAAATGGCTGGCTTACGGACTTATTGTTTACAAGGACTCCCAAGTCCTTCTCCCCAGAGCTACCTTCCAGTAGGTCAGCCCCCAGCCTGTACTAGTGCATGCTGTTATTCCTCCCCAGGTGTAAGACCCTGCACTTGCCTTTGTTGAATTTCAAAAGGCTCCTCCCTACCCATCTCTCCAGCCTGTCTAGATCCTTCTGAATGACAACACAGCATTCTAGGGTGTCAGTTATTCCACCCAGTTTTGTATCATCAGTAAACTTGCTGAGGAGACATCCTGTCCCTTCATCC
Organism: Coracopsis vasa; assembly: GCA_026283785.1. Lineage (NCBI taxonomy): Eukaryota > Metazoa > Chordata > Aves > Psittaciformes > Psittacidae > Coracopsis > Coracopsis vasa. The sequence goes on from JANHGB010029628.1 coordinate 4,183, forward strand.
AAGTCACTGATAAGTTAAACGATACTGGACCCAGTATTGACCCTTAGGGGACATCACTAGTTATGGGTCTCCAACTAGACTCTGTGTCACCAACCACAACCCTCTGAGCTCTGCCGTTCAGCCAGTTTACAATCCATCTCACCATTCACTCATCCAGACTGCACTTCCTGAGTTTGCCTATGGGGATGTCATGGGAGACAGTGTTGAATGACTTGCCGATGTCTAGGTAGGCAACATGCACTGCTCTCCCCTCATCTATTCAGACAGTTGTCCCATCGTAGAAAGCAATAAGGTTGGTTAAGCGTGATGACGCCCTGTGCATCTAAGAGCTGTTCAATCTGAGGTACTTTTTTCATTTCAAGAACTACATGGCTTCAGCTGGAAACAAACATATCTCATTGCATTTGGTGTAATTTCCCATGAAGAAATTCTTCTTAGAGTAATTTTGACTTCTTAATGTGTTTCTAGAAAATGTTGGTCAGCTTTTTTGAAAACTTAGCTAGATTACTATTCCTCACCCATTTTTTCAAGACACAGGGGAAAAGTTGTTTGTGCTTTTTGTTTCCTCACAGTAAATCTAGGGTGATTTTAAATGGCAGATCCCATGACCCTCTGCTTCTCAGGTGTGCTGTTTCATTCGTAGCTTTGCATCCAAGTCTTCTGAGTTATTCCAACAGCACAAAGTCTTACCATTTTCTAAGTGTTCTTATTAAAAAGTGTCGGAAACCTCATGACAGGTGCTTTCAAGAATAGTCTATTCTTACAAGGACACTACAAATATTTCATGAAGATGAAAATAGTGGTTTGGTTTTCTAGACTGTGAGGGATTTTAAATGCCCGAGTTTTGTTTACTTACTTTCTCATTGTACCTCTCTTCCTGGCATGCAGAAAAATTAAGGTGAAGGGTAACCTGTTTTCCTGGAGTTGATATTAAAATAACTGTCAATATTCAAGGAAAGTGCCAACATAGTATTTATCCTCTATTAATCTTTTAGCTTCAGTAAGAAAGGCAATATAGTAGAGTGCATTGGCATTACACTTGGACTCATGATTAATTACTGACCCAGTGTGGGTGAAGCCATTTATCTGTCTCTGCCTAGAGAGACTCTTTCCATTCATTTATCTATGGTGAACCTGTAACAGCTTTGCAGAGAGGATCCTGGTTCTGACCTTCAGAGTTTGCATGACATTTGAAATAATTTTTTTTGTCTGCTTTCAGCTGCCTTTCTTAATGTTGGTAAGTACAACTACTTTCTTCAGCAAAGAAAGCTGTGAAGAAGCATGTATTGGCCCCATCACAGGCCATGATCACAGGCTCTCCAATTTCACCTTAACATCAGCTCCTTTCAAACTGTTTTGTAAAATAATGTTGGAAATTGGAAACAGGGATAAGGGGTAGTGCTCCGTATTTGTTCTGTGCAATGCCATACTGGTACTAATCTTCCACCTGATGGTGGTCTTAAGTGTGAACTCACATAACTTTAATGATCCATGCAGAAAAGTTAGTTCATTCTGTGTAATGTTTTCAGTCCTGCAAAGTGTGCATCTTGGTTTGTCAGGGGTCCTTTTCTCACATTTTTGGACTTGTTAAAAAAATGTTCAAAGTCATCTGGAATGAATAATAGGCTTTAAGTATTTAAGACACTTCTGTGAGGAACATAGATCAGGTTGCTGAAGAAAGGTCTATAAACAAGCACAGGTAAATTAATAAAAGGAAGACAAGTTTGGTACAGACAGTGTTATGTTGTTTCTTGTAGAAGAGTCTACCAAAAGACTGTGGACTTCTCCTTAGTCTTTTAGTTTCAAAATATTATGTCTGAATACATGATATGTTTACTGATGGAGAAAAACATTAATATGATCTCGGGAGATCTGGGGTTGAGAGTCTTCCCTTTGCTTCTTGGAAAATTGAATAAGCAACTTGATGTAATACTACAAGCTTTTTGTCACTGAGGGGTGTAGGAATTTTTTATCCATTATTGTTCTTACTTTTCTTTACATTTCAGTTCTGAGGGATCTTTTTTTTAACATGATGCAAGTAATTTCAGAGAGGAGAGAGGGAGTGATCTTAAATATTTTAATGCTATGCTAAAATAATTTCCTACTTGTATCCAGACAGGATGTAGATTTCTCACAGGTGCCTTCATTGCACACACTAATAGGATAGAAAAACAACAGCGAAAGTTGTGTTTATCTTATTTCCTCCATCTGTGCTAAACAGTCGCAGTCTATAATGTCGAATAAACCAGGAAAGAGATTGCTGGGAAAGTGATGTAATCTTGTATACACATCATTGTAGGGCAAGTTAAGATACTGGACTTCAAATCACCTTTCAGCCTAGGCAGAAAATCAACTTTCTCTTCTGGGTTGGCAATTGCATGAAATGTAGCCTTTTAGTGCAGGGCTTTTTCCTCCTGCAAGATTTATTCTCTGTTTCCTTTTCATAAATCCCAGATGAAACTTTTAAATCCAAGTTAGTTTGAAGTCACTCAACTTTTGTAAGATTTGCTCTAGCAGCTTATTTGCACTGAACACAGAAGTTTGAGGCAAAAATGACTGCAGACTAGAATGTACCATAGGTCTATGCCAGCAGCTTTGAACTCAGGTACAAGTGAATCATTTCCAAGTAATCTGGCCCACACAATGGAATATTTCCTGTCTGGATGAATTACATGATGCCTGGGTGGGCTTGTGAATCATGAGAAAAAAAACAAAGACTGAAAAATCACTGCTCTACTTAAACGGGGTAAGTAACCTGGTAAGGATGTCCAAAACGCTAAGGACTGCTATAAATGTTTTGGGTTTGGCCTGCCATGGGCTGGTCAATGTGTATGTGAAGGGCTGCAGCATGTTTTGCTTTAACAAACAAACACCTTCATTATCTCCTATTTTGTACCAAAGCAATCATTTTATCTTGTCCTGTCAGTGTCTACATGGTAGATTGAAAATAAACAGATTGGGAAGAAGAACCAATAACTCGTGGCAACTTAAAATATTCACATTTCTGGACTTAGGGTGATTGCCACATGAAGATAGAAATAAGTTTCCCTGGATTTGGTTCTCCAGATGCCAACCTCTGTTAGGTGTGTGATGTTTAGCCTCAACTAGCCAGGGCAACCTCTTGCTGTAGAGAATCTTCAAACTGCTCTGTCACGCATCCTGTAACCTTCCATGGAGAGAACTATCTAAGAAATGATTCATCCCATTGGGTGGATTTCTGGAAGTATGGCCGCAGGAGTAAAATCTGTATTTTGCATAAAGTGCAATATGTCTTCCTTAGTGCTAAAAGTAAATTGCTTTTCATGACCCACTTTTAGTGTTTGCTCTGGTGAAAAGTTGAAGTTTCTCAGCAACCTATTACCACCGAGCAAAACTAATTTATTCTTAACACTGTGCAAGTTAATGATGGGGAATCTTCACACCCTAGAGCATGCATATAAGCATTCAGAAACCTGTATGTCTTATTCAGACAGCTGTTCTATCAGTCACCTTCTTGCGATAACTGTCTGCTCCTTCCCAAAAGAACCTTATGTTTTGGATCACCTTCCCACAGTGGGGACCTGTCATTAGTCAGCCATCACTGAGAGAACAAGGGTTGAATATGTTGAAGTCAATTTGTTTAATTTCTATGAACTAAGTTTACAGATGAGCTCATAATGTCTTTGAGGAATCAGGCCTGTGGGTCCCAAGGCTCCAAGACGTAATGTTGTCCTTCTCCATTTGTTAGTCTTGAGTTAAAATTCAATGTAACTGAATAGTTTTGTCCAAGATTAACAAAAATCAATCCCTCATGTAACTCCATTAAATTCACTTGAGTTGCACCAAATATGACTTTGGCCCATTATATGTTTTCTCTGAAGATGTAAATCATCTTCACTGATTCAACTTCACTTATTTAATATTTTGGACAATAGATTGATACAAGCAATTCTACAAAATCTCAGAAGCCATCTTCAAAAATTAGCATAACCATTTTTTTCAAAACCACATAAATGTCTTGCAATTGTGCAGAAACAACCAGACCCCAGAACTTATATAGCATATTCATAATATCTGATTTTAAGGCATCACTTAGAACTGAGGTTTCTGGCAGTTGCTCTCCTCTGAAATAAGAAGGCTGCTGTTCTTATGTCTTATGATTGTGACTTTGAATGTGATCTATCAGGTCCTTTGTCTAAATCATTTTCCTTCTGTATAATTTTGTAATGTAATTTGCACTGTGAATAGGACCTTGTTTAGTCTGATTTCCCAGAAGCAACGGGCTGCAGTTAAAATATAAAATGTGCTACCACATAAATTCCATTTTCTGGTGAAAGAAATTTGAAATATTTTTTGTTCTAATGCATCAATCAAGTTTTCTGAGTCTAAACAGATTTCCAGTTGTTTTCTTATAGAAATGTCAAAATGCTTGAATTCAGTTCCATTGGCAATGATCTCATCATCAGGTTTTGTTCTGTGGATATTATAAGGTGGCTGTGTTTGTTGTAAATATTTATTACCTTTGCTGAGGGGGTTGTGCTCAAGTTAGTCTTCTCAACAGTGATTCTGAGCTAAAGTTGGAAAGACAATTACCCATTAAAATCTTCAGAACTTTCTTTTAGTAATGCTGAAATGTATGCTTGTTTCATCTTCTCTTTGAAACAGGACTCCCTGCCTGACACCAGAGTCTTTTTTCTTTCAGAGGCATTTTTCTATGCACTTATTCTCTGAATGTCTCTCTTCCTTGGAAGAACACCATTAAATCGTTAAAATGTGGACACTGAAGTCTCAACCTCATCCAAGACCTGTCATAACGGTCTTTGTATGGTGCATAGGCTGCAATACGTAGGAGTTTTTTTAAGCATTTCATTTTTACTAGCTGTCTTGCTGCCTCATACACTATAGCAAACAGCCCAAGACATATGTTCAGAAATATAATTGTATAGAAAGAGTAAACTCACTTTTCATTACGTTTTAGCCTGCCTGGATTTAAAATTCAAGTGCTACTGTTTAGATGCTTTGTCATTATCATTATCATCATCCTCCAAAGAGTACATTAGGATTTCAAGTCAAAGATTCAGAATTCAGTAATCACTAAAAGCAAGATTAGTTGCTTAGGGCTGTTTCACCTTTCCTTCATTTTCCTTTTTCACTTTCTAGTCTACTCTCCCTTTTCTTAATATCCTCCTTCCAGCAAAACAAACTCAAGTATCTCTTTGGCCCCTTGAATTTTCTATCTCCTTTTGCTAAATTGACTAGGAACTCAACAAGGAAGCATCTGTAGCAGAGGACTTTCCTTCTTGTGTTCTCAGTTTGTGCATCTCTGCTGTTACAGTGTCTCACACAGCTGAGGGACTATTCCAAGATACTCAGAAAAAAAAAAAAAATCACAACAAAAAACCCCAACCCAAAACAAGTATTTCCCTGTAGAGTTATATATTTGGGGGAATATGAGGCACTGCAGTTTTCTCAGTGTAATTTCTTGGATTAAAGTTTTTTAGCAAATACACTATTTTTAGCAAATAGGCAAAACAGAACTGCCTCCAGAATCTTTCCTGTTGTGCTGGAAAGCTGGAATATATCCCCCCTTTTTCAGGTCATCAGGTCTGCAGCACATCCTTTAAGGGCTATAGTGTCAGATCCCCCCTTCGAGCTTCATTCTTTATTCAGCAAAGATTTCTATCTGATGCCTGCATTTCTGTGGCCTGAGAAATATTCTGGCCTAGTCTCTGAAGGCCTAGGTTAGTTGAATGCCAAGGTATTGCCCACTGCCAATCTAGATGAGCTTTTGAGGCTCTTTAGAGCAATTTGAGGCGTCAACACTGAGATGAACCCACACAGACACGGAGGTTGCACTTGTCACAGCAGTGTTTCATACACAAGGAGTGGGGAGTGGGATACACACTTGCACTCTTCATCCACTTGCATTAGCAGAATGGAGCATACTGGGGAGACCACACTCCTTGCGAGCAGCCAGCAAATGTTGCTACCACGTTAGCATGGAAGATGCTAGATCTCCTTGAAGTACAATTACAGCCACAGCTTTTACTTGTAACAGTTCACAGAATCCCACACCCAACCCTCTATGTAACCTCTCTGGGATGCAAATATGATGGGAATATCTGAACTTCAGTAATGCCCCCAAACCATGAAGATAAGTAGTAACACATAACTGGGGTCCACTGAGAAACATTTGACTATTTTTGCTGAAAAAACAAGGGTCTAGAGGGGCCTGTTACAATGATATTCATCAGATGTTAAACGAATTACATCAGAAGGGAAGATGGTTGTAACACTAGGACTCAATCTGTTGCCAGTCCAACCGGATTTGCAACAGCTGCAAGCTAAACGTTCTTCACACCGTTCAGGCCTTGAAGCACTTTTCAGATATGTCAAATTTTCCAGTCCTTAAAAGCCAGTTCTTCTGCCATTTGGTTCCTGATTTACACTGGAGACAGTTTGAGTCATCACTAAATTATCTTCAGGCTGTAAAACTGAGGGGATTATATATAACTCCTTTTATAACTACTATGGCACTACATGCTGTGTTATTTCTCTTTCTCAGATATATATATTTTACTTCTAAAAATCCCATAGATCAGCAGAAAATATGGATGTCAAAACAGATGTATACTGTACTTGTGGACAGCTCCATGGATTTTATGAGTCAACATAATTGTAATTAAATAACCTGAATTAAAATTCATTCTCATTTTACTAAACAGAATGCAGTTTTGGAACTGGCAGATACATCTGGATTAACCTTAAATTCCCCTGATGCTGTGTTCTTTAAACATTTATTTCCAATATGATAATACTCAGAGAGGAATTTTTCTTTTTTCCTCATATTTCTGCAACTGTACTGAAGTTTGGTGATATTAGTTGAACAAAATGTAAGCAAAGGAAAGATGATCTGGCAGAAGACTGGGTTTATTTGATCTATTGGTGTTTTAGTATCTTGCAATAGTTTACAGCTTAATGCTATTTTGTATATTGAATTGAAAATGTGAATTTTTCACAGCTGTATTTAAGCAGCACTCTACATTTAGAGCATTTTACAATGCATTTGCAGGTAATTGGTCATCTTAAAAAAATTTGAAACATCTGTCTTGCTAGTAAGCTGATTTCAGTCTAAAAGAACTATGAAAGCTAAGTTAAAAGAATGTAATGGACAATAGAACAAAGGACACTTATAACAATGGTGTTGAAATTTAGCTACACAATTAACCTACATTGTTTCCATACGACAAATCAGACCCTATTTTCTATTTGCTTCACTGATGACACAGCCTGATTCATAAAGTGTGGCTTTTATTCTGTCTGTATTTGACACTGATGGAGCATCTACCAGTACTGTGTGTTTGATTTCATTCTTCAAATATAGGCACTTCATATCCTTAGCTATCCCTTCTGTCTCTTAGCTGCTGCTTTAAAAGGCAGAGATTTTTCTGCAGGTCCAGTACTGCATCTGTCAGCCCCAAGTTGCCTCAGGCAGCCCAGAGCACCTTAGAGAGAGTTAAATACCTGTGTTTAGGCAATGAATAAATCCCCTTGATTCAGTATGGCATCTTTCCCTCTGTGATACTTGTCCTTTTTTTTTGTAATGTCCCTGAACTTTAGTTTCAAAAACCCAGTGCTGATTACTATAGGCCAGATTTAAGAAAAAGATAGTTCAGTGGAGCTGTGAAACCCTGAAGAAATTCCATTTTAAAACACACTAAGACAAGCAAACTTTGCAGTCCACATATATACTCAACTGTCTGGACTGGCAAACCTGTGGAAATACATCATGACTCCTTCCTTGTAGAGGAACCTGGTGCATGCAGTAGAATGTGCACCAGCCGCATCTCCTCCAGACACAGCCAGTGGGAGTCTGGGGGCATACCAGCAAGCACATCTGTTCTGCGGTGCAAATGCAAATTAAAGGCTTTCTCAGAAATACATACATAAATCAATCAATAAATAATCCCATATTCTTTAAAACCTTCAGCACTTATGGGGCTTTCCTAAGCAGCCCAGAAAACATGCCACTGATTGTGAATTAAGAAGTGGAATTTCACAGAAATTCCCTGTAAACCTGCTTAGGATTGATAAGCAGTGTGGCTCAAATAAGCTATATTGTGAGCTGGAGTGTACAAGTGCAAAAGTGGAGATAAATTGTATCTTTTGTAAAGATTCTCAGGTAATTTTTTTAAAAAACTTACTCCTGTGATATTCATATCCTCAGTTTTGAAACCTGTGAGCTTCATATGGCTTCCATACGAAAGGAGCTACTGTTTCACAAAGGGAAAAGCTCAAATGAAGTTAAAGAAACCAGAAATAAACAGCTTTAAGGGAACAGAAATTTTTTATAAGAGAGCAATTTGGCACAGAAATAGTGCAATAGTAGTACTTTAAGCAGTATCATTAGAATAGATGCTGCATTTTTTCACTTCCCTTTGGAGTGATGTAATAATAATGTAAATTGACTAAAGAAGTAGTGGAGAAAAGGTGGAAACCAATACAAAAAATAATCATTAAAGTAGTAACTAAAAAATTTTCCAAGTAGTCAATAAATAATTTTCCAAGGTTATAAATTCCAAATGTTAAAAATGCTTTGTATGTATTTAAGTACAGCTTGTATTACCCCAACCACAATGTTTAAGTCCTTACAATTTTTGTACTATTACCTATTTCTAAAAATACAATTAAGGTCATATTTTTATGCCCCTTGGCCAATTTTCTTTACTGTTGAATTAGCAGGGTGTTTTATAGTTGAGGTACAAGACTGAAAATAGATAAATGAGGGTGTTTTTTTCACTTTGGCAAAGTCTTTCTGGTTTTGCTTAGTCATTTGGACTAAGGATACCAGCAGATCAAACTAGCTGTTTGCGGAATAGTTTGGGCCCAGACATGGAAAAATTCTAAGTGTACAGTATGGGGCTCAGACTAAGCAAGTTGAGCAAAGATGATAGGCAGGAGGCAAAGTTTCTTAACTTACAGCACAATCCTGTAAATGACGCCATGACTGTTCATTATCTGACCTGAGGTCACCAAGGTTTGCTGTAACATCCAGCCTCACTATCTCACATTGCCATCAGGCAAAGTTCTCTTCATCTGCCTCCGTCATACAGTTTTTATCAGCTCACACCTCAAGTGTCAGTATAGGATGTAGGCATAACCACAGAGATCTTTTAACTAGCGATGTACAGACTATATAAAGGAAGGATCCTGCAATTTTGTGATCCTAATATGCATCACAGGTGGATAGCAATTTTAATTTATGTACACAAGTGCTTTGGGAAGTAAAATAATATTTTGAATAATGCAAGAATTATGATAGCAATATAGGCATTGATAAGAAGGCCCAAAAGAAATGCTGAGCCATTGAAAACAGGAAAGCATTTCATTTTGCCAACAAAGAACAGTTTCATTGGTTCTACTAATTTATACATGCACAACTACATTCAAATTATCTGAACAAGTGATGGTATTTTCTACTGATAATTCCATTTTCTTTGGGAGCTAGCTTTTCAGTCTTTTAAATCATCTAGTTTTATAGCTTTCTACTTGGCAATTTAGAATTTTATAAATGGGAGATTCATCCTCAGATCTTGTCTCAATATAAATTCAGAATATTTTAAAACTTTTGTGTGAGAACATTCTAAACCAGACAGCATGATTCACTCCTTCCTTCGTTAAATGAATAATATGTCTTCATTCAGAAGACAAGGTCAAGCATGAAGTAATCAACTAACTATTGCATACTGACCAGGAAAGTTTTGGATTTTTTTTTTAACTTTTAGCATTTTATGATACTAGGTGGTAAATCACAGGGACAATAAACAGCAGAAGTAACATTGCCTTTTAACTGAGGGGTAAGTCGTTCTAATTATTAAATCTGAATCAGCCAGTGGATGAATGGCATTATTATACGAGCCACTTCCAACATGAAGATTGCAAAGAAGTTTGGGAGGGCTGGTTGAGGGAAAGTAGTATTCCATGAGACAAAGCACGTACTGTTAGGTCCAGCTGACATAATCTGTTCTTTCTAATCATGAAATGGTTACCTCTTTGACTGAAGTAAAGAGCAATTTGCAATTATTAAGTGAGATATTCCCGTACTGCTCTGCTTGAAAAGACTAACAGTAATGCTTGGATTTATAAGAATTACGGAATGACCATAGATGAGGTTGATTACCAAACAATAGATTAAATCATACCTGTCACAAAGCTCAGTGTTGCCACATTGGTGCATTGATTAACGGTATTTGGCAGCTCCCTTAATGGCCATTTGCCATTCATTCATGGATGCCCTCTGGAGTACACTATGAGAGTGACCTTTTGGGAACAGGATTTTTTTTCTGTGTTCACTGTTTCTACCCTAGTAACTGAGAAATACTAGCAATGGGTGAAGTCAATACTTTTAGTTAGCTATTGCTTAGTGTATATAAATTGAGAAGGTGGAAATTAAGGAAAAAATCGGTTGCAATCAAAATAGTACAATGTGGTAGTTTAAATCATTATTCTAGATGACCCAACTGTTTCTTTCACAGCACTGTAAATGTTGCATGATTAAAAATTATTGGGGCATTGATAATTTCTTTTGGTACAGATACATAAATTTCTGATGGAATTCTTTTTCACATCATTTTTCTGTTCTATTTCAATCTTTCTTTCAGAACCTTTGAGGTCTATGGGAAAGATTACATCAGCTCATGTTACAGCTTAGAGTGGTGGGGGAAATACTATCTGCCTCTTTTCTTCCCACTTATCTCAGCAGCAAGGGTTTGGACGAACTCTTACAAGCAGAAAATTATTGATTCAATAATATAACAAGTTTTAAAGGAAAATTTACATATCTTGACCTGAAAAAAAAAATTTTATCTCTGAATATCAGACCTCATTTTACATTTATTGATTTTTTTCAAGCTTCCGCTTAAGTAAAAAAATTACACTCCAGCTGAGAACTGAGACTATACATCTGTTATTTGAGTTGTGTTCAGATGACCTTCAGAGGACATTTCACACACGTTAGTTTTTTTGAACAGCTAGAGTTAAAAACTCAAGCTATTTGGAATCACAATTCCTTAGAAATCTGTATCAAACACTGAAGAATCTTGTCATGATATGTGCACTTTGAAGGATGAAAAAAGAGGATTTAATGGCATTATTTCTTATTCCCCACAGTTCTCCTGGTCTCCTCATTTTGTTGCCAGTTATTTATTAGTTTTTTCATTCATTTATTATCACTGTCCACAGATATTTCACTTATTAATTCTCACTTTCTGTAATTCCCAGGACTAGTTATTACTATTCCAAGGCATGCTTAAGCCAGTATAAATCTAACAACTAGGGTTACTCAACTGAGATGCTGAAACGGAGAAGTAACACTCCGGGCCTCCAGTGTTGAGGCATAATGCTACTTTTTGTTAATGTACTGATGGTTAATTACCTCTGTTACTTATGTCAGTTACTTACTTTCTGGAGGAAGTCCAGCATAGATAGCAGTGTTTTCTTTGTATTGCTTCGGAATCCAAATGAGTTTTCCAAAGTCATCTAAAAAACTTTACATTGCTGTCTCAAAGTTACTTTTAAAACATTTTTTTTTCATGTTGATAAACACTTTCTTTCCATTCAAAACACAATAATTGATGTTGAATGGTGACAACCATATCCTTCTTCATTTCTTTCCTATATTGTGTTTCTTTCTAATAAATTTTGGCAAAGTACATACAGGACTTGTTTGGCTTGCAGATTATCACCATAGGCTTTCATGCAATAAGGTTTTTTCGAAGCCGTTCCATACTTGTTCACTGTTTTTGAAGGGCTTCAGGATCCACATATTTTATCTATAATGTAGTAGAGCTATTTGTTAAAGACAAATGCATTTGAAAATACAAGTGTGTTTTGAAATGTTTTCTTGATAAATCTAGACATCCTGTTTTCTCAGGATCTAAACTTACCAATATTTTTTTATTAAACTGTTGGTTTTGGGGTTTTTTTAATCACAAGAAATCTGTAATTCATGTAAGAGAAAAACCAATTCCACCAGAATTGGTTTCTTTTCAACTTTTCAACTGAATGTATCGGCATTTGAAGTGAAAGCTACAAACTTACTGCAACCCTCTACAGAGCAACAGCACTGAAGAAAAGGGTGAGAATATGTGAGAGACACAGCTCTGTAGATCTCAAGGTCCATGAGGAAGGAGAGGAGGTCCCCCAGGCACCGGAACAAAGATTCCCCTGCAGCCTATGGTGCAGACCATGGTGAAGCAGGCTGTTTCCTGCAGCCCATGGAGGTCCATGGTGGAGCAGATATCCACCTGCAGCACACTGAGGATCCCATGCCAGAGCAGTGGGATGTCCAAAGGAGGTTGTGACCCCATGGGAAGCCTGTGCTGGAGCAGGATCCTGGCAGAATCTGTGGCCCTATGGAGAAAGGAGCCCACGCTGAAGCAGGTTTGCTGCAGGAATGGTGACCCCGCAGGGATCCACGCTGGAGCAGTCTGTTCCTGAAGGGCTGCACCTCATGAAAGGGACCCATGCTGGAGAAGTGCGTGAAGAACTTCAGCCCGTGGGAAGGACTCACATTGGAGAAGTTCATGGAAGACTGTCTGCTGTGGGAGGGACCCCACGCTGGAGGAGTGTGAGAAGTCCTCTCTGCCTGAGGAGGAAGTAGTGGTAGAGACAATGAACTGACCGTAGCCTCCATACTCTGTCCCCTTGCACTGCTGTGTGGGAAGAAATAAGAGAATTCAGTAGAGAGAGCCTGTGAAGACGGGAGGAGTGGGGGGAAGGTGTTTTAAGATTTGTTTTTGTTTCTCATTACTCTACTCTGATTTGACTGGTAATAAATTGAGCTACTTTCCCCATGCCAAGTCTGTTTTGCCCATGGCGATAGCTGGTGAGTGATCTATCCCTGTCCTTACTTTGACGCCCGAGACTTCTGATACATTTTCTCTCCCCTGTTCAGCTAAGGAGGGGAGTGATAGAGCAGCTTTGGTGGACATCCAGTGTCCAGCCACAGTCAGTTCACCACAGTCCTCACTAAGAAGGATACTGTTTCTTTTCCTGTGGACAAATACCATCTGTTATGTTGGTGACACGCTGCCAGAGTGAGCTCCCAAGAATTTAAAATATTAAGCCCTGGGTGGGGGGAAGGGGGAAAGGACAGCAGGGGAGGGAGGCAGGGCAGTATAAAAGCATCCGACACGCACCTCTCCCGACATAAGTGCGAGAGGGGGAGAAAGTTGGGTCTGGAAGCAGCGGCAGCAGCCGGAGCCAGGAGGAGAGCCAGTCGCTTGCAAACACGCACGCACGGTGGCAGGAGAGAGCGCGGAGCTGCCCCTGCCAGCCCTAGGGCCACTGGAGGGAAGAGAGAGATGGAGCCAGGTATCCAGCTCCGAGGGAGGGCAGGCAGCTGAAGCTTTTCGCAGCCCCTCGCCCTCCGTACCCAACCCATTTTCCACGGCCGAGCCGGGCGGTAGAGAGGAGGAGGAGGAGGAAGGGGAGCCGGGGGGAAGCAGCGCTCTGCCCCCCGGGAGCCGCAGCCGCCCCGTCGAGGGCTGGGAGCGGGCGGGGGGTCGCGGCGAGGCCCCGCTCCCTC
>JANHGB010029634.1:0-19556 GCA_026283785.1 Coracopsis vasa
ACCCCACAAGTGTCACTGCCATCAGTGTGTGTATTGTGCACAGATAGCGAGATACAGCATGTAATTCAATAATGACTACCTCACAAGGCTGAATCACTTAAACAGTGGCAGTCTTCACCTAAGTCTTTAATGTTTTCCCTTTTTTTGTCTGGTAAATACCAGTCCTAGGAATAAGATTCAAGAAATGTTATTACCACTTATGCAAGTATGAGTAATACCCACTGACAATAAATCAGGCTATGATTAAGCCTCAAGTAAAGCATAAAAACACACCTTATGCTAACAAAGCCCTGGTGCAACTTTCTGCATTCACAAAAGAGAAGTGATCAAGCATAGTGTCAGCAATAAAATAAAACTGACTAGTGGCATACCAGATGATCACCCAGTGAGCTCAGCCATCCTGAAATCTCTCTTCAAGTAAGAGAGAAAGCCTTTTGGTTTTTTGCCATCAAGAAATCTAAATACCTCTGCCTACTGGAGGAATCGTGTTGGAGACCATATGTCCAACTACGAACAACCCTACGCTTACTCACCCACTGTTCTCTCCCACTGTTTTCATTACAACAGGAAACTATGCCAAAGCTGTTCACTCTGAGGGTCCAGTTTCATGACCAGCAGTCAAACAGGACAAACATTTTGATCCTGCTGCCGAGAGAATCACTGCTGTCTTCCCCTTCTCCTTCCAAAAGTGTTAAGCTGTTAAGTCTTATTTTACCTGTCTTTTCACAAGCAGCTGAGTCAATTTAACTGCTCAATACTTTTTAACTCACCATCCCAGCAGCTACCCTTGAATTACTCTAGGGCTCATTATACTTTCCCATGAGCTGCTTTCACTCACTAGCCAGCAGAAAAGCATACCAAGTTCTACTAGGTTCCTAGTAGGTGAGCAGTGAAGAAGGTAGCACTCTCAGTTAGCAGCCCAATAGATCAGTTCACTGTCACTTACGAATCATAGAATGGTTAGGGTTGGAAAGGACCTTAAAATCATCTAGTTTCAACGCCCCTGCCATGGGCAAGGACACCTCACACTAGACCATGTTGCCCAAGATTCTGTCTAACAGACAGGAAGCCATGGATTGAATTCTGCTCCCATAGGAAACAGGGATAGCAAAGCAAAAACTACCATTAATGAATCCTACCTAGAATTAAAACAACCTGGAAGATTACTCAGGTTATGATCATCAGCTCCTCCAAAATAAACCCACACTGTTTCAGGCAAGCCAATGGAGTTGTGAATATGCTTTGAAGGGGTCTTATCTATATATAAAAAAAAAATAACCCAGTTGTCACTTATCTGTAGTATTAATTAGCAGCTTTTCTTTTAAAACAGGAGGAGAGATAAGCAATAACTTAAACACAACAACTCAACAGCTTCATGTAAGATTGATCAGCTTCATGCAAACACCTCAGGTATGTAGCATCCAGTTTCTTCGAGCACACAAACTCAAAAAAATACAAACTCCACTGATGTGCCTGCCTGAAAAACTATACAATTCTAACAATTTTGGTTTATCAATGAAATGACCCTGCATACTTGCAGTCACTTGGAAGAGAACACATGTAAACAAAGATTACCTCTGGAGATGCTCTGTATACAAAGCATATGCCACAGATTTATACTTTTGGTTTGTGATTTATGTGCATTTTGGCAAGACTAGACAATCAAGTAAGAGACAGGATTATTATAGAGCAACTGCCTCTTGCCCAGAAAGCCCTTGAATTCTGAACTGTTTGTGGTTGAGAGAATACCAAATAACATATAAAGTGAAAGAGAACCCTGAATTTTAAGAGAATACCCTTAAAAAGAACTTAAATGCAGGAAACTTATTATATCCTTTTAATTGATACACAGTAAGAACAAACTTTTATTAATTATTTGCCTGAAGTCTATTTTCTCATGCCTTCTTAGTAGAGCTTTTCAGATTTTGCATATCAGGTTCCTTGTATCATTTCCACTACTGTTAGCCTCTGCCACCTTCAACTTCATCACTCTTGGTGTCTTCACTCACCACCTTCAAACCTATTCATCTTCAAAACTCAGACAAGCCACTTCCAGTTCCATCCATGGAATCAGAAGTGAAGTATTTCTTAAGTTCTTTAGCTTCAACCTCTGGATTTAACTAATCTCCTGCCATCTTGTGCTGCAGTGGGCTTTTTTATTTGACATGTAGTGGTTAGAATCGTGACCCCCTGCCAAAGTCCATTTTGTGTATTAAAGCTTCAAACTTTTTAAAGGCTTATTCATGACCATAAACACATGCAGTTTGAACATCATTCCTCCTGGCATGACCACAAGATCAGTAGTCTCTGCTTCTATTCTTCCTTTCTTTTGTAAAATGCCCTTTAAACCCGCCTATGGCATACATTACTCACACACTTCATCTCCTATTCTAAATCAAAGTTAGCCAACCCTTTAGTCTGCAGACTGCTATACTTGATTTTCATACTTACCAACTATCTAGTAGGCAGCTGTTTTCTTGGCATTGCATACTTCAAGATTACATGCAAGAGTAATTTCATACTATCTGCTGACACTGCCAGCATTAGTGATGCACGATTTTTTTCACTTCCCAAAGTTCTTATGATGGATAATTCTGCACACATTTCCTCAGTGTTACAATCAGATGGCATATCAAAGCCAAGAGGTTTATTATTAGCACCACTCAACTGGCTCACCAGATAACCATTATTTATACACAATCCAATCAAATATGTTTGGAAAGCAAATTGCTTTTTCATGAGGACATGGGATGCTGGCAAAATGAAGTTCCTTGCCAAAACCCATCATGACACATCATTTACATGTGCCAACTTGGAAGGGCTGTTGAGGACTATTTAGCACTCAAGGTATTTCTTAAGCTTTTAGTGTAAGAATTTCCCATATAACTGCATTTCCATCCATTTACAATTTTAAATTCACAAAATTCTATATTTTGTTCCTCCACTTTGAGAAAGCATCCTCCTTTGGGCCCACCAAGTAATTTCTGCATCAAGTTTATATGTAAAAGCTTAGATTTTAATAGTTTCTATTTTCACACAATTGCCTCTATTATATTTTATTTCCTACCAACATCAGTTTTTAATTTTTATGTACGTAGTAACTCAGAATGTTAAAACTTGCATTGTAGCCTCTATGCTTTTTCAAACACTTGGTAGATCGTAGCTGGAATACAGTAATAACTACAGTGGAGAGCCACTAAGATCATCAAGTGGCTGAAGCACAACTAAGAACTGGGAACTGGGCTTGTTTAACCTGGAGAAAGGAAGGCTTTCCAGGAGTCTAGTAGCAACCTTTTAATACCCAAGAGAAGGTTACCAAGAAAAAGTGTGGCCCTTGCTATGCACAGCAGAAGGAAAGACACTCTTAAACTGAGAGAAGGTGAGGGCTACAAAACCTAATCAAAGCCCTATGTAACCTGGTCTGAAGGTGATGCTGACCCTGTTTTAAGCCGGTAGTTGGACTAGATCACTTCCTGTGCAAGAGACCCTGTCATTCCCTTTTGACTTGCAACTAGTAGGTAGGGCAGCAGATTTCACTTGAGGGAAATTCCTGAAACTAAAATTAATAACAATGGGACTCTGAATTACAGTAGACTGTACAACCAAGTGAGGAAACCTGCAGGAATCACACACACTCAGTGTCATCTTTCCAACTTAGCCACCCTGGCTGTAGCTGTGCCTCTGTTTAGGCACCATGCAGCCTCCCACCCTGCAGAGCCACATCACTGTGCTCACCCAGAACTCACGACATAAGTTTTAACATCTTGGTGACCCTTCATCTTTCTCCCTTGGTAATAGGCTGATGCATCATACATGCTTTCCCTCTCCCAAGACACCATGTTGTGGCTACTCTCAGAAACAAGGTACTGGACTAGACTGATGCTGCTGTGGTGTAGTCCAAGCAGCATGCTTCTTAGTATTTCAAAATTAAAATTGTACAAACAAATAATTCTTCTGCACTAGTCTTACTAGGAATACTAATCAAAGACAGTTTACATCGCTTTAAATTCAAGTGTTGTACTGAAGTACAGTACCGAACAAACAAGCTAAGAATGCTCAAAAAATGTTTTTTTTCTGTAAAAAATTTTCATATTTTGTACTTTTAAATACCATGAACTCATTTAAAACTGTTACTTAAATAAAAATCATTACTGTAAGCTCAGCCCACGTGCCTGCTCTTAATAGTATCCATGGTTGCAGTGATGCAAATTTGCCTACCTACATCAAACCGAATGTGCCCACATAAGGAGAAAAAAGATATTATATTAATCAGTATTCTTTGTACTAGATTAGGACAAAGTAAACCAATTAGACCTTACAAGACAGAACAAAAAGTGGTCTAAGAAACTGCTCACCCATCATGACTAGATCTTAATACTGAATTAAGCAAAACAGAATTATCAAAAATCAAATTATAAAAGACTTCTCAAGTTAATTAGAAAATTCATCTCACTGACCAAATTCTTCTCTTCCCTAGTCAGAAATAAAGATTAACAATGAGTTATTTCAAATACTCCTCCACCACTCAAGGTAGAGAAAGTGAAAGCATTTAACACTATTACTAATCCTATAATACATTTCTTTAATGCCGATTTCAAAACTGCCTGCCTTATATGCATTCATTTTCCTTTTTTTGAAGACAAATAACCAAGGAATGTATTTTGCATTAGACTACAACTTTCAAGTCATCAGACGCACACATGTTGACAGGGAAGTAAACAGCTCTTTTATAAGCCCCACTTTAAATAAAAAACTTCAGTTGAAGCATCAAGCTACTACAGCAGTATTCAGTTAAATGAGGCCAAAATTTCACATTAAAGAGTCAGGAAGAATTAAGTGCTGATAACTCCAGGTGGAGATGCATGATCAGTCTAAGCCCATGTAAGACTATGCTGTGCAAAGAGGATGATCTCTTCGTCTCCCATGCAGCATTTCCATGAGTACTCTTACTTGGTTAGCAAACATAGAGCTAGGCTAATCATACCAAAAAACAGTATTTTTTTTTTCCCTGAACACATTTTCTGTTGGCTTAACTTTCCATATAAGTTATCTTTATTATTTTAAACAAATAGATATGGGAAGGTAAACAAATGCACAACATAAAACTAAAGTTGAGCAGTTCAATTACAAAAATGACAGCACTGCCCATCCCTCTTTTAAAATGAGCACAACAAAACTAAGGTACATGCTGATATAAGCAAACTAATATCCAACCCTAATCTCACTGCACAAAGAGACTATTCTAAAAGAAATAAAGCAGAAATTACCCAAATGAATGTTATTAATCAAGCATGATTTTCAAAGGGTATGTTTCACTTCCAAATAAAACCTCAACAGTTCAGACACCAGAAAGTCTCCTTTGCTGGTGTGAGACAAGGTAACTTCATTCCAATCAGCCTGTGCTTCCTTGTGTCAAACATCTTGACCTTTTCTCCTATACAAGCTATCACTGAACCCACATACTATTATAAAGATGTCCAATTTTATTATACCTCTTGAGAAGGACATATGAAAGCATAAAACTTGCTCATACAAATTATCTGAAGAACGCCAGAAGTCAAAGTAGCTTGTAAAAAAACATTAAACCTGTAACTATTTAAACATCCAGGAAAAAAGAGTGATACAGAACAACATTTTACCACCTGCAGGAAAATAAAAACTTCCAAAAAAGCCAGACAACACACTGTTAATACTATTTCTGCATCAGATTATCTTTAGCAGTCACAAGTGGACTGTGCTAAAAACAATCATCCTAGCACATGTAACATGCTAAAACTTCATCCTAGCACAACGTAATGACACTAAGATGTCTGGGTGCCTTTATTTCAATCACAAGATGTCAAAATAACAAAGCAACTTGAAATATATCCATCCATAACAGGACTACCCAGATTAATCTTCTTTACTTTGATAATTATTTTTAAACATTTCTTCACAAAGATGATGTAGAACAGTGTTCGGAATTCCTTACTCTGTAATAAGAAGCAAGCTACTATTCTAGCCTATATAGAGGGTGAATTTTTATAGAAGAGAGCCTTACTGCAGAATGACAACAAAAAAAAAACACAAACAAAAAACCCACCAAAAAAACCCAAACAAAAAATCATTCTATTACACTTTAGGTTTTTAGCATGTGCATAATTAGCTCTTACAAGAATTAACATCTATGATTTTTCTTAGCAACAACTAAAGAATCAATTTTGGCAGTCTGTGCAGCTAAAGTAAAAAAAAACCAACAAAAAAAGCAAACATTACGCTAAAAAACCTTCAAGACGTTTTCATTACAGGTAGACAAAAACTGGACAAACGATTCAACAAGAACTTCCAAGATTGTAGGCTTTAATCGAAAGCTGTATCATCTTACCTTTGTTGTTACAATGCATAAGCAATCCATCGTTTCAGCATAGCAGGTCTCTTTCCAAACATTTAAAAGGTTTATGTTCAATCACAGCTAAACACCATCTCAACAGAATGAGAAAGAGCACACTTATTTAATAGTCAAAACAGTAGAATGCATGCCAGGTTTCCCTTCGAATTCACTCAGAGGTAGAAACACCGTGGAGAAAAAGCAGCAGGCTAAAATACAAATGCTTTAAGTTTCATGAAAGATTCTTAGCCTATTTTGATTATCTACAGCTGAAAAACTTAAATTTACCCTTGAAAATATCCTACAAAAGATGTCAAATCCTATTCCATACCAGTTAAGTACCTCCTCATATTCTATTTCATATACTCCTCTTTCAGGATTACCTAACACATGAGCATCACAGGGAATCATTTGATGCAATGCAATACAAAATTATTTTACAGCAAAAAAAAGAAAAAAAAAAAAAAATCTCAATTCAGCTTTTCTTAGCTGGTTACAATTTCTAAAATGAAGCGTTTGTTCAAAAATAGTTTTGGTTGCAAGCAAGTATTTCTCCCCTAACGTCATTTCAGCATTTGCAGACTGCAAAATAACTGATTTCTTAGGCAGTAATGAATGGAATATTCCATGTAGAAGAGGGAGAGAAGAAAGTGGCAAGGAAACAGTAATGCATATTGCAAGAGAAACGCTATTTTGAGCCCTGAATTAACCTAGAATTTCATTTTCTTTTGTAAGACTGTGATGCAGTGACAGGGCAAAGTTTGTATGCACAGGCATTGTCTTCTCAGTCTAATAAGCACAGCTGGGAAAACTCAAACACTTGGGCACAATAAAACCTGCTACATACTATGAAACACTAAATTAACAGTTTCATACATTAGTAAGAACCTTATTACATTAATTTCCCACAAGTGACATTGAAAGCAACTAGTTAACTCAGTTTCTGCTACCTTGCCCTGTTAGGTCTCCCACTAATATCTTTGCTGCAAACACAATGAAGTACATTGAAAAAATTCAATAAATAATTTCAAACTATTAGATCTCATCTGCATCATTTTGCTTCTAGCCCAAGACGTACAACTACCCAAACTGATTATATTTCTTATCAGCAAACTTAGAATAAACTAAGTATATATCTAGAGCATTCGCATTATTCCCTACTTGATTCCTTGACTCGGCCATATGTACAATGTAGGGGTGGGAAGGTGGAGGAGACCAGAAACTTTACCAAACAAGGAAACTATTCTTCCTAAAATTAAACATTTTATTTTGCAGGCAGGCAGTACTTTTACAGGACAAATAAGAAGAGGAGGACATTACAAATTACTTCTCAGACTTAAAAAACAAACAAAATAACTCTCAAAACAAACCACACACCAAAAAAACCCAAACCACTAAAGAAGAAAAGCTTGACTGCATGCTAGAAAGACAACCCCATTCAGCTTGAATGGAACTTCAAGGGAAATCTTATACCATTCAGCCACCAAGAACAGGATTTTTACCAAGTCACTCCAGAGATAGTTTTCATTTTTACATTGTCTATAAAGTTTGTGAAGAATTTCTACTATAAACACCTAGGTGAAGTTTTCACTGCTACAGAGCATCACTGGAAAAAATAGTTATCTTTCATATTGATAAGGCTCAACTCTGACAGAAGTCTCAATACCAACTTCAGAAAGCAGAAAAGCACCAGTTAAGCTGATGGAGATTTCCTCTTCGTCAGAAAAGGTGGAAGACGAGGGGAAAATTACTCTCACAGCACACATGGCACCCCACATACAAATTGTCCTTGCATTTCTCAAGTCTTCTGTTGGGAAGACTGCAAAGATCAGAAAAATCAACAAAATGCAAGCATCCAAAAAGGTACAAAAACTGAGGAAATGCATTTTTAGGTGACTTGGCACATGTCCAGTATCTTGCTCACAAACACCTCCAGTGACTAGCCCAAAGCATGTAGTTAGTCCACATCTGTTTCTTGCACAGTCTTTGCTTTAGGAACCCCAATAGCAGACACAAACTCTACTCGTCCCCCATGCTCTGCCCATGAAAGGCAAAGATCAATGATACTTTCTCATCACTCAAATCTCTCTCAGCCACCTTGGTTAAAGATGGCTTGGTTAAAGATTTTTGCATACTAATCTTGGCTACTACCAGCTTACATTCAGGGTCACTCTCTTTTTTTCCCTCAATTTTTTATTCTCTTGCCTTCTTTGGCAGTCTTTGAGAACTAAGGATTGTCATCATGCCATTTTCTTCCCCTCCCACCATCCTTTTGTCAAGACCCTGAGGCCTGTTAGTCTTGTCATAAAAAGCACAAAACTTCTCTCAGGTTGCTGATGAAGACTATATGATGGGGAAAGAGAACTATCCAGAGAGGTGGGGAAAAAGCATTTCTTTGCTGAGGATTTGTGGATCCGATTGCTCATCATGACTGCTAAGCACTTCAGAGCAGAGGATACAGGGAAAGTCATCTCATAACAAGCACGCTTGACAATAGCACATCCATTGCATCAGAGTAACACGTCCAGCCAACTAACATTACAGCCCTTTACCTACCACTGCACCACTGCAACGGATTAAAAGCCATTCTGGTATGTCTGCACAGCTCTCTCAAGCCCCATCGTTAGCTAAGCACAAACAATAGAATGTCCACATGGAGGGAGGGGAAAAAAAAAAGACAATCACACACACCATAGTGGTAGAACAAAAAATTGTGTAGCAAACACCAGTACACATTTTCATAAGTGTAGTACACAGATGGATAAGCACTCAGAGAGCACTGTATGTAAAAAAGTATTTTCTAGCTCAAAAGCAGTTTTTGAAGACTTTTCATTAGAAATACTACGTATAGAAGAAATAAATATTCAAAACAGATCGACCAAGATACAAACAAGCATTGTAATACAGCTTCTTGAAGGCAAGTTTTAAAACTCCTTGACTGGTCAAGCACATGTTACAATTTGGACCTCACAAGAAACAGGGTTTTTTTCAAAACAAGAACTAGGTAAGGAAACCAGAACTAAAACTACTGGTAGTAAGCAGTTTAATAAAATAAGTTAGAACTGTCTTTAAATTGTATTGTGAGGAGCAACAGGAAGATGTGAAAGCGCACACCAAAACTTCAATCAAAATCTTGAAATTCCCCATTTTTAATGCACTGAAGAGTAAGGCATTGACACACAGTATTGTCAGCCATTCAAATCACTATTATTCTCCTGAATTTGTAAGAAGCATTGCCATCTGCTCATGTCATTTGTATTTACTGAAAATAAATCTTTCTGTCCTGTCAGCTCCAAGTGATCTCAGTAACAATCAGCAACAACTATTTTATGCAATTTGGCCAGAAGGAAGAAGAGCATTTCCACTCACCACTAGTTGTGGCATTAACATTGAAAAACAAAGGGCAATTCTCATGTGAGAAACAAAATGAAGGTTTTTTTTCTTGCCTTGCAGTATCTACAGATTCTTTTGGGTTATGTTTGACAGTCACTTTTTGTGTCTTCACAGGCTTATTCTTTTCCTAGTGTGAGAGATTCTATCTACAAAGTCACCAGGTAACTAAATAAAGGAAAATTCATGCACAGATAAACCATGCATAGAAATAAATCACACAAGTGAAAACAATGCTTTGGAAGATACTGATTTTGCAGATAAAAAACTTCTTCATCTATCCACAAATTTAAGAGTACTTGTGGTTATTTAAATACTAATTTGCTCTCAGATTCTATGAGGAAACCTGCATAACACACAGCTATCACAGGTGTAACCAGAGAAGCTTGCTCCACTCAGGTATGTCGACTGCCCAACCTCAGCATATTTGAGGAGACGTTTCAAAGACTCAGTAAAGATCAAGCACTACCACCACTGCAAGCATTTTCTCAGCTCCTTTACTAAAGAAAACATTAAAATTTAAAGACGCTGTAATCAAATTTATTCAGCTACCTTTGAACCTGGCTGCAAGATGCAGTATGACAAGGTTTAAAACAAAACAAAAAAAACCCACACCCCACACATAAAAAACCCTAACATAACTCGATACTGAATTCACACCATTTATTCTTATAAGTTCTCTACTTCTGAACTGAGAAAGGTAAGGTTTTTTACAAATAGCAGATTTTTATAGCAGATTTTATTGCTTGCATATGCATTCTGAACTGAGCATGGGGCTTGGCATTGTTTTGTTTGCTTTTGCATTCAGTTTGACAAGAAGTCTGCCCCTGAAAGCTTTTTTTAAGTTTGGTACAAAATCCACATTCTTTCATTTGCACAAACAGCCTGGATTTCAAGAACTGAAGGCAAAATACATAGCAAGCCAAATAAAATTTCCCCACCGGAAAGTTAACTCAGAGAAAGCAACGAAGCTCCTGAGTGACCAACGAGTATGTACAATATGCTCAAATAAAACAGACATGCTATTTCTGCAGAAAAGTAGTTGATAGAAATAATGGGCAAAAAAAACACATATAGATATAAGCACAAAGGACCAAAATGCTAACAGTGAGCATGACAATCAGATACAGCATATCATCATGTCAACCTGTACTGAGTCTTTACAAATATTAAGGCAAAGAAGGTTTTGAAGACAGCCCAATGCACCTGGGACTCTCCCAGGAACAGCTTGTTATAACAACAGGTACAATTTGACTGCATTTGGAAACACCAGGTGAGAATATTGCAGTTAAAAATTCAGAAACAGAAAAACAGAACTAGAGTATCCTCGGGCATTAATAATGTGCTCTTCATATACAGATACCTCCTTCTGAGATTTCCTCCAAGATCCCAATTAACCGCTTGGTGCAACATTCCATTTTGAATACAAACTGCTACTGATTAAATACAGATTTTTTCATTCCACTAGAAGCCATACACCCAAAGTTCTTTCCTCTAGACTACCTGAGCTCATCTTATTAAGAAGTCACACAAAACTATTAAAACTTTACAGCTGTTAATAAGACATCACCACCCAACTCTCATATTGTAGGTGAAAATTAGGATAGTTTACCTTTATTCCTTTTTAAAATACTCAACATTGACTACTGTCTTTTTACAGATACTGAGCAAACTGAGCATGAGTCTGCAGTATGCCTTAATAGCGAAGGGGGCTAAAGGAGCTGCATTAGCAGAAACACAGTCAGTAGTATGAAGCAAAACTATTATTCCTCTTCACCTGGCACTCCTAATATGGCATATGGAATACTGCATTCAGTTTTGGGCCCCTTGATACAACATGGACATTGATAACCTGAAGCAAGTTCTGCGGAGGGCCATTTAGATGGTGATAGGCCTGGAAGATTTACCCCTTAAAGAGAGGATCAGGACACAGGACTTGTTTTAGTCTCAAGAAAAAAATTCAGTGGAACCTACAAGCAGCCTTCTAGTACCTACAGTGAGACTGCCCAGAGGACAAAAGCCAAGTGCAGACTGCACTATGGAAAGACATGAGAAACCACGATTAAATGGAAACAGATTTCTACCAGAAATAAGGAAAAGCATTTTCAGCGTGAGAATAGTCAAGCATTGGATCAGATGGAAAAGTTTTGCAGTTCCCATACTTGGAGGTTGTCAATGCTCAGCTGGTTGAAACCCTTTGCACTCTGATCAACCTCACAGGTGAGGCTGAATTATTTTATGATTCCAAGATGTTTAGAGTTTCATTTCCACACTGCTTTGGCATCGAAATCAGCTGACACGTCTATAGTTTCAGCTATTTTTCTACTTCCTCTTTTGCTTTCTTTTTATTAAAAGAAATTGGCAAAAGGCCTTAGAAGACAGGGAGCCAGACGGTCTCTCTACATGCCAGACACTAAACACATGGGCATGTGCAAATAAACAGGGAAATCACAGATCAGACCAAAGTACTTCAGCCACCATTACTTGCTACAGAGATGTGTTAGTCCAAGCCACTCCAGATCCAGTTCCACCTCTTAAGACAAAACACTTCTTTTGAGTCAGTGTTCAGTGTTTTGCATTTTTTTCCAACATCCATCTAGAATGAAATTACTGTGGCTACTTTTAATTTAAGCTGAACAGCAAACACTTTTTAACTTCTCAGATTTAAAATTATCACAATATTAAGACATACCCTACAGATTAAAGAAGAAAAAAAGAATGTCACAAAACTACTATTTCCCTAGCAACGCACGCAATTAGGTCCAAGGAGATTTCTACCAGTGATTCAAGTTATACCACATATTTCTCAAAGCCAAATTATCCCACCTACAGATGGCACTACAGATCACAGCAAACACCTTAACAGACTGCTCTCTCCCATACACATACTTCTCACACGATTACCAGTGTTAAGTGATCATGCTTTAGATTTGTTAGCTGCTTTGCCAATGCATACCTAAACCTCATTATTTAATTTTTAATGAGAAAACTATATGCACATTTCATCCTTTCCAAATTGAATCTATACTCTTTTTTCTTTTGCTAATTCCTAGTACTGAAAGGATTAACATTCCTTTCCTGCTTATCACTGTCTTGAATCTTGGTTTTTTTTCCTGGGTGTGTTTTTTTTTTTGTTTTGGTCTGGTTTTGTTGCCTCATCATCTTTCTCTACTCCAGATCAAAACAAATAAAACTGTCAAATAAGGCTCCAGGAAACATAAAACATGGAAAAGAAAACAGATTGCAGTGAACAGGAAAACTGCAATATGTAGCTCTTTCTCTAATGCAGTACCTATGGGGATTACAAACTCCAGTCTTTTGATCCAGAAGTAGGAAGGCAAAAGCAGAACTAGGCTACGTCCCATTAAAAGTCCTCAGGCAACCTAAGCACGTATACCACTATGCTATGTATATACACAAGCACACATTGCTAAAAAGTCATTCCCAAAGTCAGCTGTGTAGAAAGTTCTTGTAATACAATCCTTAATCACTTTAGGGGAGCATTATATTCCCACTCAAGCAACTCTCAGATATACGATCAATTTATTAACTGGAAGAACACTTATTTGCCTCACAGTAACTACAACAACATATATCATTAAGGTAAAAGAAAGAGCATTGAAAGGTATTACTTCCAAGGCCAATAATTTGCAAACAATTAAAACCCATCCAATTCTTACCACCTACAGTCCTACCAGCCCGGCAAGCAATAGAACAGAGCTTAAAAAGTGGCTCTGGTTGTATCTGATTAATGAACTAACATGGAATTGGGCAGCAGCCTTGCAAGTCTGAAAGTAACAGGTTTTGTTAAGCAAACAAACAAAAAAAATAGCTACGAACAAAATCTGACCTACCACACTCAGGTTCCCTCCAATCTCTAGTAAATTTCAGCAAGCAAAACAAATCATTGAACACACACTATACCAGAATTGTTATAGGCTTAGGCTGATTAAAATCAAATATATAAAACAAATCTCAACTAGGGACCTAAAAAAGCAGCATATTATTGAAACCAAAATGCATTAAGTTTTACAGGATAAAAACATTAATTTTCAGGTACTACACACAGCAAGTATGTGGAATATAAGCTGTCAATATATTGGAATTTCTTCTCATAATTTCATGAAATTTCGAAATATTGAGGGAAAGGTATTGCCTTACAGGTGTACAAAGGAAAAACAAAAATCACACACACACAAAAAAAAAAAAGTCACTGAAGAAAAAAGAATTAAGGAAAAGAATTAAGGCACATAAAATGTACAAGATTATATGCTTACTGTAGCAATTTTCATATATATATGAAAGCTAAGCTAAACTATGACATCCACATATACTAGAGAAAGCAAAAGAAACCAATACTGAATTACTACTCTTCAAGAAATGTTCACATTTACCACTACGAAGTGGAAGCAGTTTTCTACCTCATGAAACGCACAAGGTGACATTTACTGTAGGTGACAGACTGTGAGAAAAGTTTGGTTTCAGTTTCACATAAACTAGGATCAACACCGATATAGGCAACTATGCTTTTAAATACTCCAGTAAATGTAAACTCTGACCTTCATATACAGAAGGTCAAGCAACTGTTTGACTTTCACATGATACTTGAAAGAAGTCTGAAGGAAGACAGGTGGCTTTGTCACAATGCTCAAATCTGGGCCACTTAGAAATAACAAAGCAATTCACAGTATATCAGGTTCTGTTCAGTAACACTATATACCATGGTTACCAGACCATACTGGAGAGACAGCTGTATTATCTAGCAAACAGTTCAGCTGGGAACGTACACTTTTGTCTACGGTGAGACTTCCCAAGTAAGGCCATTCTTCCTTTCAACGCATCAGTCATCTTGCCATGATAATGTGCCTGTTGTCATTGCTGCAGTGTCATGGACAAGCACTTGTATTCCTGGCAGTCTATTAGCACATGAGAATGAAAACTAAAGATGCACTTTCACGATTAAGTTACACCTTCGTATGCATCTTTATGTAAAATTTAGAAAGATAAACTCTGAAAGATAAACTTAGAGAAAATCTGTACCTGACAAGTTAGTCTTTCTTGTTGTGGGCATCTCAGTCACAAAATGAGCAAACTTTTATAGGATTAGTTTCCCAGTTTCTGGAGGTGGGTCAGGAGAAAAATAATCACAAAGCCTGGATTTAACAGTACGCACTACTCTGCACTTCAGATGTGAACAGGTCTCCCCTGTGATGGAAGCACAAAATGTGCTACAGTTGGAACAGCGTAACACAAATCTCATAGTAGGAAATACCTGCTTCACAATCCTAGCTGCCAGAATTAGAAGCATGTTTAACAGTAACAAAATGGTTTGATAAGAATATAAGTCCATTACACTGTTCCAGCGTGTATTAGAGGAAAAAAAGGAAATAAGAAGCAACATTTAACACAGTTATACTGCTTTTCAAGACCTTCAGTAAGGGAAACTGCCCATGTACAGCTCTTTTGGCGCTTAGGAAAACACTTAAAACATTTTTGCAAAGCCTCTTACATCTTGTATAGACACAAAATATTATCTTCCTTTTTTACATTTGTCTACAAACACAGAAAAATTCAGTTTCCCAAATAAGTGTTAAATTCTTTTAAGCTGCATCAAATCTTTCCATCTTTCTCCATTTCCTTTTAAGCTTTAGATCTTCCTTGTAAATCTCTTTGAAGCATTCAAATTCTTCTAAGTATTTTTTGCACCACAGTACCTTAAATTTGACAGCATTTCCAGCAAGTCCTTATGCAGACCAAATAGAACAGTTTTGAACCACACTGATGTCAATAAGGTGTTTCTTTTCATGACATGGTTGACTCACCTTGAGATTCAAGTGACCCAGATCTTTCCCAAGAAACAACTTATTAACTCTTCAATTTCTACAGGTGCCACTTTAATACAGCCAAAGTGCAATGCAAACCAATACTGTACTTGATCCTGCTGAACTAGAGCTTTCCCATTAATTACTTCAGGTGCTCAGGGCTTCATTCTAGTCTTACCTTCTGAAGCAGCAACACACCATTCTTTTCCCATGGTTTAATTTATAATTTAATCAGAATATTTTCACTAATAGCTCAAAGTAGAATGCATCTTTTTAGAAATTGATATATTATCTCAAAAGATAACCAGTTAAACCATGTCAAAAGTTTTACTTGCTGTCAGAATTTACCACATGTACTACTTCTTCCTACCACAAGAACCATCAGCACTTTAGAAAGAAGCTTTTTGACAAAATTGTTAACAACTATGATGGCTATTATTTGGTTTTTTTATCACTTTCAAGGAGCTACAAAAAGACTGTAGAATCCTTCCCTGTAATTGTTAAACCTGGATCCTCCTTTCCTGCCTTGCTCGTACATATGCCATTTTTAAAAGATAGTGTTTACCCAATCTGCAATTTTCTGAAACTTCAAAAGGGCAACTGTAATGATTCTTCTATTGCCTTATTAAGGTCTTTGCACATGAAAACATAAAATGCATTAGAACCAGCTTATTTCAAGACACCTCAGAAGACAAAATAAACTTTGCCTATCCTTGCCTACCCTACTGTCTACAGTGCATTTTGCTCCTGGCTTCTAAGAGACTCCATTTCCACCACATCCACCATAGCTGTTATACGGCTCTAAGCCTAAGATTTAGTTGATGTCATAGAATAAATAGAATCACAGAAATAGCAAAATGGTGTTTTCCCTACTATTTCTCATATACCCTAGCCTTATTCCACTTTCTCCAAAGATGACAATTCTTAGAGAGACTTTTCATTAAGGTGACTATGATGACAGTGGCCTTTTCTATGCAATTTCAGGTAACTAAGTTTCCAAAAAGAAATATTTAAGTTATCCAGTGTATAATCAAGATTCACAAAAAACAAAGGAAAATAATCCATTCCTACACCGAACATTCAACTAGACTTTTAATGTCTCAGTGTTCAACTACTTACAAACCTGAAAAATACAGTATACCTTCCTGCTCATTTTCTTCATGTAAAGAGATTTTAGTGACTGTTCTTGGCAATATGCAATTTGTCCCCAGCTAGGTTAATCTTTTATCTGCTCATTTTCTACTTTGAGAGAACACAACATGACTTTTGGATTTCCTCTACAGTTTCCTTCAAGGCATTTCTGATGCATTTTATATTAGCTTCAGTATGACAAATGTCAAAAAAGCTAGAAAAAGCACAAGCACTTATTTGTTTTTACCTGCACAAACTCACTAGCATATATCACACACCTGCTTATGTCCTGCAGCTAAGTGAACTTTCTTACACACTCCAAACAGCATCTAACAGAGGTTACTCAATAAGGCAACCTAACAACCTCACACTGCTGGGTAGTACGAGCTCCCACACTTCCCTGCACGCTACAGCACTAATCCTTTGGCTGGTCTTCCCCAGTGCTCTTCCTGAGCTCTACTGCCATTTCATGAAAATGGGTCATCACAGCACACCACTTTCATTTATGACTGAGAAACATACACTTTTTTCAATGCTCAGGATTGAGGGCACACTTGAAAGTTCACCCCTTTGGGGACAAATAATAGGTCTGATGCAAAAAAATTCAAGCAATGGTGTAACTAACTTGAGCAGGGAGATTTCAACTTAGTACACATCAACATGCAGCTCCCTGCTCAGTTTTTTCACCACTCTCTAATAACAACTGGATTCATGTTAAAAAATATACATAAATGTATTTTTATATCTTCCTTCCAGAACACAGCTGCTTAAGTAGCAGAGAATTTCTTATGAAGAGACCGAGAAGTTTACTATCAGAAAGATTTAACTTCAGAATTCCCAAACTGCTAATGAAGTAATGACTAAAGAGTTGTCAGTATGGATGAGCATAAGGCATACTAAGCCTATCATCAAAAGTTCCAAATTCAAAGCATAAATCCAATTTAATGGTCACTTAAGGGTACATTTGACAACCAAGTTTATAAATTTTTGACTAAGCAAAATGCACACATCTGTTATTAAACAGATCTGTTATTAAATCCCCTATTACTATTGATCTTAATAATTCAAGTTTTCTAAGGAAATAAATATTTTATAAAATGAAGGAAGTGTAGAGAACAATGTTGAGCTAATAGTCACAGTAAGAAAAATAAACCAAAGATTTCTTTATCATACCTCTACACTTGGGCTAAGGCTGCTTGGCAGTGTTTCTGATGTCACTGTTGTGCTTGGAAGGCTGGAGAAGTCCCAGGTATTCACAGGCTGTATTGGTTCAGACGGCTGAGAGTGATCAATACATTTTGGATTGTCCAATAAGGTCACTTCATAAAATTCTTGAATATCTAAAGATGTCCAAAAAAAGAAGTTAGGCTTTACAGTTACTGTAACATTCTGATTTTAACAATATCTTCCCCCTGCAAAACAAATTAGATACCTAATACTTTATCTACCGATTACAGATGAAGCTGTATCACCAAGATCATTTGAACTTCCTTACAGGATACACAACTCACTCTCTATACCCCATATCTCAGAGCCAATATGTCTCCACTTACTTTGGGCTTCTGCTACTGACCCCAATAGCATGATCTGCAGCAGGAATAGCAGAAGGATACGGAGTAACTGCAATAGAACACTGGAAGGAATGGGTTGTCTGTACTCCAAGTTATGGTATGTGCAATTTCAGTTAATGCAGCTTTTGGTTATTTGAAATCTACTGTTCAAGGGCAGTATAAGAAGGTCCTTTTTTAAGTGTATGTTTTAATTAAATGACCACAGAAATAAAAGTGATCATTTTACATACATATACTAATGACATCAGCAAGAGAGAAGTTGCAAGAAATTAGGAAAAAGGAGATTGACCAGGACGTATCATCATCTGCTTTTTCAGTCTAAGTAACACAACTCGGATGAAACTCTTAACAGTATGAATTACAAGTCATACTTATGAATTAATAAGCACTTTTTTTTTTCTTTTTTTTAATAACCCTGAAGACTCAACTGGGAACTTCGGTAGAACAAATATCTGGCTGCATTAGGGTTTTTTATTGACATCCTATCCACTACATGAAGCACCAATAAAAATAACACAATCTAAAGCAGCATCAAAGGTATTTCTATGAAGTATAAGATATGAAATTTGCTACCACAACTATAAACACATCCATCAACACTCAAATTAAATAAGATAAAATTAAGACGTCTGAAAAGTTACAGGCTAAGGAAAGGGCAGACAAGAGGTTGTCTTGTAAAGATTTTAGTCTCTTCTGTGAGGTATAAATCTGCTAAAGAGGAGTTGTAAATTACACCAACTTCACAGAAAGCAAATATACAGAAACAGTTGGTCCAAGAAGTAAATAGGACCCAAGCACAAATAAGGAGGACACTGATCTGCTGAATCTTGTAGTTTTCAGCAGCTGCTCAGGGTCAGTAGCAGAGACACAGCAATTAACTCCTTTATAGACCTGCACCACAAAAGATAGACAATGCATATAAAAGAAGCCTTACTGTTGCTGGTGGTTCAATCTTAGATTTTATATATATATATATATACACACACACACACACATTGCACTCCTGCTATCTACTAGTCCAGAAAACTGCAATTCTCAAATTCCATTTACATCTTTTATCTGAGCAAGAGTCAAATTCCTGTCAACTACTTACATTAATTTTTAAAGTTATACTTGCTCTTAGCACTGCTGATTGGAAGAAGTAGCAGTGTGGGTTGCTGAAGATGTTAAGTGACCTAGATATACAGGAGTAAAGCAGCCTAAGAGATACAAATTGCCTTTAAATCCATCTTTCACATTAGCTCCCTCAGTTGCAAATTTGTCTTGCAGCTGCAT
>JANHGB010029637.1:0-11656 GCA_026283785.1 Coracopsis vasa
CTGGTCTGGTTGAACATGTCCCTGCTCATGGGGAGGTGGAGTAGTGGACTAAGATGACCATTGAAGGTCCCTTCCAACCCAAACTATTCTATGATAAATTTGAGCAACTTTGATGTAATTAAAAGAAGTTGTCTTCACAATTTTAAACAATTGCATAATGCATTTTTTAAGTTGTTAATGTTTGGGTTTTGTCAGAATAGGAAATAAACAATTTGGTAGGAGTATTTTGTCTTGCCTCTATATCTGTATGAGAATTCCAGTGGAAGTACTAACACATTTATCTGCATCTTAAAAGAGCTTTAGAAAAGCTGCTGTTTGCTAAATATCCATAGCAGCTGCGTTAAAGTGCACTTTGTACAAAAGTAACTTGTTTTTCCTTGTTGTATATTTTGGGGTTTCAGACTTCATGCAACACAGCATCCTCTGCCTGGTCTTATACCATGTGTAAGATGGGAAACAAGCTTTCTGTCCCTTCTGAATACTGATAAATACTTAAATTTGAATTGAAGCTAATGTAACGGTCTAAGCTTCTGTCTCCAGATGGTTCAGTTGTTCAGATTTTGGCAGTGAATGATTGCTACTTGAATGTATATAGTTGTTATAAATTTAATAAACTGGTTCTAATATTTCTATTTAAAATTAAACTGTTCAGCCTATATGAGACATTCAGTGGTTTTTTTTCAGTGTGTATTTGCTTCTTGGTGGTCACAGGTACTTTAGGGGAGATGCAGATTTACTTGCTGTTGACCTGATGTTCTTGATACTATCCTGCGTTTAACTTTTTTGCAGCCATGCCCTGTACGTCTCTTCCAGCAGTGATGATGAATTTGAAATGTGTGAGTAATAGCACATTAGGGTTTTTTCCTCTGAAGGAGTGTGAAAGTGACATGTCTAATTATAGTGTAGTTTTTATGCATTATTTTCTTTCCTTGCTCCTGCTGCAAAGTACATTTTCTCCTTGCAGTGCAGTGTTGGTAGCTGTATGCCACAGTGAGTGTTCTTGAATCCTGTGTCTTAATCCTCGATGCTTTTTGCCTTGCATTATTTTTCTTGTTGCCTCAGTTTTGTCTGTTCCCCATAACTTGCTTTCTTCTTAGACTATAGAGCATCTTTGAATAACCGTTTTCTCTAAGCAGTTGCTGTTCCAAACATGTCTAAACTACTCAGAATTCCTTCTTGCATGCTTTTGCTTTGTGACTCTTAACCACTTAGGATGTTTTGGGGTTTTCATAGTGGCTCAAGGTCTTGGTACGGTGGAACTGAGTACTGAACTTTACATGGTGTCTTCTGCTGTGTATAACTGTATGTCTAACTTATACATACAAAACCTGATGTTTGTATTTTTCTTTTTGTTAATAGCCATTAATGACTATTGTTTTGTGCTAGAGTAGTTGAGTATACAGTGGTTTGGGGTTTTTTTGTCCTGTTGCAAGAGTTCTATTTAGCTTGTTCCTTAGATGAACTAATCATGGCTCTACCACACCTCAAGTGGGTTTCAAGCTGGTGAGTAGTTTAAAGGTTTGTAAGTATGTTTGCAGTATGTTCCTCATTACGTATTCAAGATTTGAACAGAGGTGGTAGTAGAAATGGTAAGACAAGAAGTCATATCTGCTTATTTTGCCTTCTGCATATCGTTCTTCTGTTAGTCCAGCTGCTTTTAAAGCAGGTTTCTCATTACTTTAGGGTTTATGCTGTGCTCCATCTCAGTGCCGTGTGAATGATCTTAAGCATTGTCAAGCCTTACTGCTTACATCAAGTTGAATCAAGACATGATGTATATAGTTCACTGCACTACTATTGGGCTTTCAGATCTGATAAATATTTCAATACTGTCCATTCATTAAGTTATTAGCTCCCTCCCTGTAATTTTTAAAGTTATTTGATAGTCTGCTCTTTTTTTCTACTCCTTTTATATTTTTTTTTTTTTTGCCTCTATCCAGAAGGCTGTTGAGGCCGAAATCAAGTGTCAGCTCTGGTATGGAAGGTAGCTGAGAGTAACTAGTTGGGTCTTGGAGCAGAATATTTGAAAAGCTATTCTATTACCACGCTATCCCTATACTGAAAATTGTAGGAAAGGGTGAAGGAAAAATATGTGCCAAGAGATGAGAAACTAAAGGGAATTGATTTGTCAAGTAGCAAGTTGTATTTGCCTGTATGCCTTTGTCTGCTGGCATTCGTTCTTCAATGAGCCACCTTGATGAAGTGAATTGGAAGGCAGTAAATGCCATGTTTACTTCTTTTGTGATGAAGGTAGTGGTGAAGACTGCCAGGTGCTAAAGTTGAAAATAACTCACTGCTCCAAACACTTTTTGAGCCTCAAGTTCTTGAATTCTTTTTTACCCTTCCCCTTGTGCTCTTCTTCAAAGATGATAACACTCAGTCCCATGCTATGCTTATGGCACAATGCAGAAGTTTATAATCCATTGAAGTCATGCATGCAGCTTTGGACTGGGAGAGCAAACACTCCTTAACTGCTCTTGTGGATAGTTGCGTTTTGACGAAGGGACAATGGTTTCCTTTCTCCCCAGCCTGATTTATGCTTTAATGAAGTTTGTTCCCCTTCAACTTTCTTGAATCTCTCATAATAATTGTGTATGAAATTTTGATGGCATTTTTTTAAGACTCACTGCCTGAAGCATGTGCAGTACCACTGCTTGAATAGTGTTTTTGTTGTTAGCAGTCACCACAGTGTTCCTGGAGTGATTAAAATGCAGTGGAGTATTGTTACCATTTTGTTTGAATTTTTTTTTTTTTTTTGAGGGAATGTTTTTTTTGTTTTCGAGTCACTTACTGGGATAACCATATGGAACCTCTTTGCAGCAGAAAAGCTATTACCTGCAGGTACTGAAATGCTTGGAGAAAATATTGATAAACTCATTCAATTCCATCCCCAATGGTCCACATATATGAGAAGGCTATACTGGGTACTGCAAGATACATAACAACACTTCTCTGGCTTTGTGCTGGGCAAGCATTGATTATGAAGAAAATGCTAGAAAGCTGCTGTCAGCTTTGGGGAATTGAGAGTTGGAATTATATATAAAGGATTCTTATGTTTGGTAGTTGTTTTAGTTTTTTGGGGGTTTTGGTGGGTTTTTTTTGGTTTTAAGACTTTAGACCAAATTTTTACTAAAATTTTCTCCTTAAAAAAGAAAAGCATAACAAAAGAAATGAAACCTTGTTCTTAATGATGTTTTCTTTTTTCAGTTTTAGCTAGAATGAAAACTCCAAAATCTGTTTCAAAAAAGGCATATGTGAGGTGAGTGCTCTAATTAATGGCTTTTATATATTAGGTTTCTGTATCACATCTACTATTCAGAATACAGAAAAATTAGTAAAAGTTTTAGTGGTTCGTAGGCAGATATGTTTATAGGAGTGAACACAGAAGTTGGTGTTCAGTCTGTATGTTCAGGTCAAATGTAAAATGGTATGTTTGGAGGTGTACATGCTCTGTTGCCATTCCTATTAATGAACGTGGTTGGTAACATCATCAGTTGCTCACAGCAAATGTTATATTGTGTGGCTTTTTTTTGTTTGCTTTTTTTCAGTAAGGCATACTTTTCTATTTTCCTGTTTATGCCTCCCCTTTTTCATGTTATTCATTCATTTTGCAGTTTGAAGGACTCAATTGATGATTTGGATGATTTCTGCTTGGACTTGAAAGTGAGAAAAAGCCCAACAAAGCATGGCAAGTCAAGAGCAAATACAGAGCAGGCATTTTAATGGGTGGAAAGTTAGCATTCATTTCTGAGCTCATAAATTTCTGGGAGAGCTTGTTAAACATAAGTTCACTTTGTCTCTTGCTTGAGGTTTTTCTGTTTCCTGTGGGAGTAACAGAAGAAAGTATGGTCATACTGTTCTGACAAGTATATATTTTGAAACATTGCTGTAGATTTGCAGATACAGACTGTGGACTACCTGCTAGCATTTTGGTCTGTGAAAAGAGTACAACTCATGGCTGATTAGACTGAGCAAATGTGGGATGATCACTATGAAGAGAGGACTTAGGATATGCAAATCAGTGTTCCAGTGGCTGTAGTAGCTCATTCTGTGGTCAAAAGACACTGAGTAAAGAAAGAAGGTAATTGTTGTTAAGCTAGATACCCTTGATTCAATGCATATTTTGGCCAGGGTGTTGCAGAGCCACAGATAATGCTTTAATTTGGAGCTTCTTTAGCCAAGGTCCTATGCATAATCCTGTTAACACTGGCTACAGGATGCTCAAGCAAACCATTACTTGTGAGGCTTCAGTGCTTGTCTGAGCAGAGGATCCCTGTTTTCCCCCAAAGGGTGGAAAGTGCCTTGGTTTACTAACATTCAGAGCCTTACTACACCTGTCTGGTGCACTTCCCATTGATAGGGGCAAGCTGGATTTTAGTAGAATGAGTGAACAGGGCTCTGGAATTCTTTACACAGCCAGTAGGCCAGTGATCAAGTGATAGAATTTTGGTAGACAAGGGATGATAACAGTGACCTCATATGAACCTGGAAATGCTCTGATCCCTGATCAAGAAGGATGAGATCTTTTGTAGCTGGTGAGAATGTCAACCTTTAAACGCGTATGCCAACTGCAGGCTGTAAAAAACTAACGGAATGGTTTCTGGAGGGGAAATGGGGGAAGCACAGTGGACCAGAAGCATCATTAAAAGAAAAAATAAGTCACCAAGAGATCTGACATGATCCTCTGTTCTTGATAGGTCGAATTTGAGATGTTAGAAGCCTTGTTTGTTGACAGATGTGCACTTTGTGCTGTAGGCTATGGTCTGACCTTCACTTGGTGGTTTTATAAAACTTTAGTATGAAATGTTCAGCTTCTACATGCACATAGCTTTTGTTAATGGGAATGAAAATTATGCCAGCATTAGTTACTATTCAGAATTGTTAGGCTTGATGGCTGATGTGTACATACATGTGGTTTAAGGTAATTAAAAAAAAATATTAAAAAAAATACATCTTTCGGTGGCTTTCAATTTAGTGTGACGATAAATGGGCAAGGTGTAATAAAGCAAATGGGAAGATATGTTTCTATTCTTTGTATTTTCTTATCTTTTTCAAGGACTTTTTTTTTTTCTGTTAAGGCAAAAGTAAATTTCCTAAATGAAATTATCAAAACTTTAAGCTGTTTCTTTTGAATTGCAGGACAGAAGGATCTTCAGACCACGAAGAAGTGGATGCCTTCTGTAAAGAAAAACAGTTGCTGTCAAGAGCTGCAGTATCCAGAGGCTTCAAGTGACACAGATGATTCTGTCTTTGTAGAATCTGACTACCAAAAAGGGGGAGTAAAAGACCTGGAAGAGAGTCAGAAGCGCATAAAACTCCCACCTCCACAAAATCTGAGAGAGTCAATCTCCAGATGCAGTCCAGACATGCAGTCCAGAAGGAGAGAAAGGAGCTGTGAAAAAAGTACAGAAAATAAAGTGCCAACTGTGGCATTACAACAAAGTACAGAGGTAGAATCAGATAGCTCGGATGGTGAATTTGAATCGTTAATAGAACAGATAAGGAAAGGAAGTATACCTCAAAAACCTATCTTAAGCACAAATAAAACTGTCCACCAACCAAGCACAAGAGGTGAGCAATTGTTCTTGGCTGACTTGCAAGCTACTGACAGCAATGGTAGTGCTAATTGCCTAATTATTTTCATTTGTGTGGCATATGCTTTAGAAGTGCAACCCAGCATCTTGCAATTGAATTTGATGCAATCAGAAATTATTCCTCTGAGCATTGTGATTCTATTAGTCTTGTGGTATCAAAGTTTAAGTTTTCCAGTATTGCTTGTTTTTATAATTCCTGTAACTGTAGGCATTTTAAAAATTGTTCTTAAACCAAATCTAACTGGTGGTTTTGAATGATGTTCCCCAGCCAGCAGAGAGAAGGCCTATTGAAACCACAAACCTTGAAGTGGTCCTTGATTTCTGGTGTGAGGGTCAGTCATTTTACTAGTCTGTCCAGATGTGGAATGGGGATATAGGTAGCTATCTGATCAGAACTTGATTGTGAAACAAATAATATGACTTGTGGTACATGACAGAAGGTTAAAGTAATTTTTTTCTTCAAAGGGTGTCTCTGCATTACTGCTCCCAGTGTGCTGGTGGTGTATTTTGAATTGTGAAGTGTTGCAGAAATACCTAAGTGAGGTCACAAATGTTTTTCCCTCCAGTTCCTCCTAGCTGAATGTTTGAAAGCTTGAAGTCTGCCACTCCTTCATTGAATGTCAATTTTTGTACTATTTAACAGCAAATTACCTTTCCCTCAGTTGTATAAGCCTTTGTATTCAAGCATGCACAGTAAGAGTGTGTGTGCTGAGGTGGAGTATTTAACTTTTTCGTCTTTGTCTGTTACTTGGTTGCTGATGCCTGTGTTCCAGATTCTTTGTAATCCTGTGACTCTTTCTGTTGAACTAGAAAATAACAAGTCACCCTGTGAAGATGGCCAGCCTTTGAAAGGGAAGGGAGTCAAGACACCAAAGCTGAATGCCATTTCACTTCAAGAAACACCTTCCAGGGTAATGGCTTCTGCAAGAATTCCTAGGAACAAATTGGTCAGTTGCTCACGGTCAGCAAAGAAAGAGGAAAGGTAAGTTTGGTCTTTTTTTTTTTGTTGTTGTTGTTGTTGTTTTTGTTTGTTTTTTGTTTGTTTGTTTGTGTGGTTTTTTTTTGTTTTGTTTTTTTTTTTTTTTTTATACTATGTTCTTTGACCATTATAGATGGACAAATAGATGCTAAGCATTTTGCTTAGGATGACATTCTGATTTTTCTGGTACCTAGAAAATTCTGCTACCAAATCAGCAGTTGTTAAGTAGCTGTAAATCAAAGCTTTCAGTCACGGGTGTTACAGGGAGAATATAAACTAATCTGTGCTTAGAGGAATTAATGACTAAAAAATATGGCAAATACCAAATCTTTTTTGTAAATGGTAGCGCTCTTGCTATTCCTTGTCTTGGCACAGCATACCTCTAACATGGCTGGCCCTATACATTCTATTTATCTGTCTGCTATTTGTGACCTCACTTAGGTCACTTAGGCATTTCTGTAACACTTCACCAGTTCAAAATACACCACCAGCACACTGGGAGCAGTAATGCAGAGACACCATTTGAAGAAAAAAAATGACTTTAATCTTCTGTCATGTACCATAAGTCACATTATTTGTTTCACAATCAAGTTCTGATCAGATAGCTGCCTATATCCCCATTCCACATCTGAACAGATTGGTAAAATGACTGACCTTCACACCAGATTATAGACTCTGTTTATCCATCCAGGCTGATCTTGTTAGTAATACATGCCTTTTTAACAAGCTTGCTTTGATATTTTTGACCTGTATTCTCAGAACTTGCAGAATTCGTCTTTCTTTTTCTTCAGATGCAGCTTAAGCTTTTCAGGAGAACAACCTTTTCATTTATGGTGGTAGCTGCCTTTGTTCTGCCTTTTAGCCGTGTGATGTTTCCTTTAGTCATTTTATGATTGTGTATACCAATACAAAACCTTTAAATGGTGTCTTCAAAGCTGATACTTTGTCAGAATGCTGCAGTATTGGAGTTAGTAAAATACCTACTTCCCCTGAGTGAATTCCTGAGGATTCCCAAAAGGTAAGGAGGATGGAGCGAGGAGATGGCTGATCTCTGCTCCCAAGGAACAAGTGACAGGACAAGAGGAAACAGCCTTAAACTGTGCCAGGGGAGGTTTAGACTGGAGATTAGGAACAGTTTCTTCCCCAGAAGGTGCTCAGGCATTGGAACAGGGTGCCCAGGGCAGTGCTGGAATCACCGTCACTGGAAGTGTTAACACACTGTGTAGACAAGGCCCTCAGTGTTAGTGGTGGCCTTGGCAGTGCTGGGGAACAGTTGAACTTGATGATCTTGAAGGTCTTTCCCAAGCTGGTTGGTTTGATGATTCCTGTGTTTCTGAAAATACTCTTTATTGTGGGTGATCGTGTTAGGGCTCTTCAGATATGGATCAAGTTTTGGTATAATAATGGCTCACTGTGTCACAAGGATCTGAGCTACCCTCTTTTCCTATTTAGGAGTCCTCATAATCTAGTTTTGTGAATTAATAAAGTAATTTCAGAACTATTGATCGAAGGTGGTGATCATGCCCCTCTCCGCTGCTCTCATGAGACCTCACTTGGAGTACTGTGTACAGTTCTGGTGTCCTGACCATAAAAAGGACATGGAGCTGTTGGAGCAAGTCCAGAGGAGGGCTGTGAGGATGATATGGGGACTGGAACACCTCCTGTGTGAAGACAGGCTGAGACAGTTGGGGCTGTTCAGCCTGGAGAAGAGAAGCTGCATGGAGACATCAGAGCAGCCTTCCAGTGTCTGAAGGGGGCTACAGGGATGCTGGAGAGGGACTCTTCATCAGGGACTATAGTGATAAGACAAATAATAACGGGTTAGAACTTAAACAGGAGAAGCTTAAGTTAGATATAAAGAAGAAGTTCTTTACTATGAGGGTGGTGAGGCACTGGACTGGGTTGCCCAAGGAAATTGTGAATGCTCCATCCCTGGCAGTGTTCAAGGCCAGGTTGGATAGAGTCTTGGGTGACATGGTCTAGTACAAGGTGTCCCTGCCCATGGCAGGAGGGTTGGAACTTGATGATCTTAAGGTCCTTTCCAACCCTAACTATTCTATGATTCTGTTGCAACAGCTCTGCCCTTTCATGCCCCTGAAGGGGGAAGAAGATGCTATAAGCCTGTGCTTCCAACTGCCTCCTGAGGGCAAGCCAGAGAAGAGTCAGGAGAGCTTTATGTTAGTGGCAGCATCCCAGAGATCTTTATTGGCTTTTAAGTGGCTATTATTTTTCAATTTACTTCAGTAAACTGCTTTATGTTTTCTCTTGCAGGCTCAGGGT
This sequence comes from Coracopsis vasa, assembly GCA_026283785.1. Classification (NCBI taxonomy): domain Eukaryota; kingdom Metazoa; phylum Chordata; class Aves; order Psittaciformes; family Psittacidae; genus Coracopsis; species Coracopsis vasa. The sequence goes on from JANHGB010029637.1 coordinate 8,854, forward strand.
GTGCTCAGTGCCTGGCTGTTTCTTGCAAGATCTCTCAAATCCAGGTTCCCACTATGTGACGTATTTCAAGAAAAATAAAGAGGAGCTGGCATGTAAACTCTACTGTCTGTATAATAGCACCATCTTTGAGCAGAAGGTTAGCTTCATAACAAAACCTACAATTTTAAAATGCTAAGATGTTGCTCGTTGCCTTTTGATGTGATTGCTCTTTATCCTCTTCAGTTAGTAGAAGTTAAGCTTTATAGCGATGGCTTATGTTTGAATTAGTTCAAGCAATTTCTTTCCAAGGGTTTTATTACCACTGTGGAGCAGCAGTTTACAGCTTGGCTTGCTTTCCCAGCTGTAGCGGTGTATCATCTGTGAGCAGTCTGGATGTTGTCCAAGAGTCCTTGATGAGAGAAACTGCTGCATGAGGGGCCTTTGATCAGTTTCATCTTTGAATGGGTGACTGATACTTATCTTCATGGATTTTATAGTACCTGCATGGTTGTCAGCTAAGCAGCCTGAGAATGTTTCTGTTGCTACCTCTGTGGTAGTAGACCCCAGCAAAAGTGGCTATGGCTTTGCTGCTGAAAGAAGGTTGCATACCACTGTTGCTCATTAAGCTTTTACAGAAGTAACATGTACTAGTGAACTCTTCAGTATTATCATAGCCTAATAGCTAATTGTAACACAACTTTCTGGTCTGCAGCTGGCAAAAGGCAAGTGGTGGGAGCATATGTTGGGGATAAGGGAGATAGATAATGAGTAAAAGCTCTTCCCTTTGTTGTTAGGGCCTGTCATGCTACATGCAGTTTTCGTTTGTTCCTATTGCATGTTCATGTTTGCCATTCTGGAATGGACAAAAAGGCTGCTTGTTCTTTGACTAACAGTTTTGGGTGAACCTAAAGCTGTAAGTTGTGTTCAAATTGAAGGTTCAGTTTCAGAGAACTGCTGTCTTGACCTTTAAATCTTCTGGAACACTGGAGACTCTCCTCTGGTGAGAAACATCTGTGAAAGGAAGGATGCTGCCCTCAGTAATTCCAATAGCATTTCTTTCAGGAGGGAAAAGGTGTCTGTGCAGCTGAGAAAATGTTGTGGAGCTGAGCAAGGACACATTGGGGTCATGGGAGCTGAGCTGAACAGGCTTGCTGCTGCTGAAAGCAAAATATTTTGCTCAATCAGTGCTTCAGCCATGTACCTGTACTAGCATGTAACTATTTAACTACTGCTGGACCATTTATTTAAGCTTATTAACTAATTTGGATGACAAAAAAACTGATAGTAAAAGAACAGAGTTAACTGAGATAGATATTATGAGGGCTTATCAAATCAGGAGCAGCACAGAGAATAAGCAAGGGATGATTTTTCACCCTCTCACAGTGTGAAGGTGCATCAAATTAAAATGGCAAGTTGCAGATTCAGAACAACCAAAGCAAATGGTACTTGACCTCTAAATTATTAAGCAGTAGAACTTCTGATAGGAGACTATAACTGTGGTCTGTGTGCTAACCATGCACGCGTTTAAGAACGTACACACATATACTCCCCAAAACATCAAAAAACACTTTTAAGGGCTGTTTAATAAAGAGGAACCACCTGTGGCACAGTGAGGTGGTGTCTTGCAAAATGACTAGCAAAAATAGAAGTCATCTTTTCTGAAGAGGAAATTCTTCTGTTTCATTGCTGACCTTGTATTTCCTCTTAAGCAGCATGTGTTAGCCACTGCTGGAGGCAGAATAGAGGAGCCAAGGGACTTTTTGTCTCATCCTGCATTATGAAACTCCCAGTGTTGGTTACAGAAAAACTGATGATGGGAATGACAAGGAGGAGGGTGGGTTTGCATCTTGAGTGACAAGAGTGTTAAGGGCACTAACAGGCACATCCTCTGCTGGCTTTGCAGTAAATACAGGGGGAAGCCAGAGGTCCAGAAGGAGAGATGTAGGACAGGGCAGATTACACATACTGTTTTGTTTTGCAGTTACCAGACAAAATGGAAATAATCTGGAATAAGAAAATGAGAAAAACAGCAGGATATTGTGTAACTGGGCAGACAGAAGGTCCTGAAGCAAAACGTTACGCTCGCATAGAACTTTCTGAGAAAGTCTGTGACTCTGCAGGTAGGTAAAAGAAAAAATACATTGATTCTTCTTTGAGAAAGCAAGTTCTAGAGATAAAAACATGAATGTGAGGCTTAATTGTTAGGGAAGAGGACCCTGCTTTGATATTTCATATTATCTTGAATAAATAATTCCATTAATTGTAGTACTTGTCTTCACAACCCTTCTGAGAGGCTAGACAAATTTACAGTTATGTGGGACCAGAGATATATTAATGCTAACTGCAATATTTTGCTTATATTATTGATTTGAAGACCTATAGGTTATTCATATGTATTATAATGGCAATCTAAAATCTGACTCATCCGTCATAGCTAGCCACCTTGTTGGTTTTATTTAAATCTGGAATAAAGATAGGTCAGTGTCAAATTAAGTTCTGTTGTGTGGTGGGTACTGTAACTGTTACTTCTCCGTCATCCCCTCTCAATTTGAGGAAGTTAATGTTTCACTTACCATAGAAGAACCAGTTCTGTAATTGATAGAATATTTTTAAGTAAGCTTAATAAATCTTATCATAGACCAGATCATGAGAGATCATAGTATCATAGAATCCCAGACTGTTTTGGATTGGAAGGAACCTTAAAGATTATCCATTTCCAACCCCTTGCCACGGGCAGGGACACCTTCCACTAGAGCAGGTTGCTCCAAGCCCCTGTGTCTAACCTGGCCTTGAACACTGCCAGGGATGGGGCAGCCACAGCTTC
>JANHGB010029640.1:0-31459 GCA_026283785.1 Coracopsis vasa
CGCCATTCTGAGGAAGGGAAAGTCTGAATTTCTGTAGTGCAGTTTAGCAGTGGTAGGAGAACCTGTTTGCACAGGTAGAAGAAAATGCAGGAGAAACCATATACTCAGAGACTTTTCAGGTTTATAAAAGATGAAAGACCAAGCCTAGTCCCTTTTGTACCCCAGTGTTCATTTGGGATTATAGAAAGTGGGATTTTTTTTCTCAGTTGCATAATCTCAATTTGCTGTGTACTGCTCCTTCTGCAATACAGGAATGTTTGGCAGCAGTATGGCCATATACCTATGGATATGTAGCTCTTTGCTGTTGCTACAGCATGAAATCCCCATTGCTAATCCATTTAATTCTAAATGCACAGTAATTTAACAAATGTAGGTGCAAAGTGTTCAGGAGATGAGGATGTGGTAAACAGTGTTCCAAAAGACTGAGGACGATCCTACCTAATTTTTTTGGCTCATTAGCTGCATGTGACCTACATGTACATAATTCAGTATAGTATTTTGAACACTGAACAAATGTTTTGATCATAGGTTGGTTTGAGTTGGAAGGGACCTTTAAAGATCATGTAGTTAATCTGGAGGAGGATGGTAGTACTTGTTTTTCTTTTGGTTTCCCGCGTGCCCTGCTCTGAGCTGTAACATCCTAACTGTAGGTTAACCATCGGCACTTTTCTCCCACGGGCTTGGCAGATGAGTGTGACTGTGGTTCAGCCTGACAGGGTGTCTTTAGGTGGAGCTTGTTTGTGCTCAGCTGTGCTTAGATATTTGCAGGAAGTGGCAGGGGTGGGATGGCCAGTGACTGGGACTGACACAAAATGTGCTATCAAAAGGGGTCATTTCCAAGAAGGGTGCTGGAATGTAACAGGAATCATGGGTGTTTATTTCCAGCTTCAATATCTAGATTAAAAAGAACATTGCTAGTTTTGGACTAGGGCATCATAGGACTGGTGTGAAGTGGGGTTTTTTAATGGGGTGACATGTAGTAAGGCCACCAGTTTATTCATGGAATTCTATAGTGAAATTCTTATTTTGTTGGCATCATCCACACTTGGTCAGTTGGAAGCAAAATTTGGTGAAGATTAATGCAAGGTAACTTCAGCTGACAAGAGGCAGTGCAAGCAAGTGACGTTTACTCTTTGTAAGGTGCAGGGTGAACAGAAGCTTTGTGAGTAGGATGAAAAAAGGAAGTTTGGTCATGAAGTACATTGTCTAAAGTAAAGAAGTTAAACATGTACTGTGATAAAGGGTGTTTGGAAGCACATTAAATGCAGGAAGTGTTGTTGATCTCTTGTCCCTGATAATTGTGGTTCAAGAGAAATATCCTGTGCAGTCTGCTTGTGTAGCATTCATTATGCACCACAGTACCTTTTAACTCAAGGTAGTTTAGAAAAGGCTTTCTCTTCATAGCCATTCAGTTACAGCAGTTCCTCAATTTATGGAATTCCAAGGGTTTTGCTAATGGCAAAGGCTTAATCTTGATATTGAAGAAGTTAGCTTCAGTGGAGATACGAGCACATGATTGTTTTCCTGTGGAGAGTGACTGTTTGGTCTAACAGCAAAAATAAAGGTAATTTAAATGTGGGGTTTATCACTAAGGCTTTTTCATTTATCATTTCAACAGTCGAGTTAATTTCTTTGTAAAACACAATCTGGATGTAACGGAGTCCCAAGATACATGGTGTTCTTCCAAAATGAAGTTACAAAATTTGATTTTAAAATCATGGTAGATAGTGTCGCATGTACCAATTTTTTGAGTGCATCTAATAACATTAATTGCTTCACTGTGCATTCATATTACTAGTTTTGCTTAAATTGAAATTAAAGCAGGGGTTTCATTTGAGTCTTCATGCTATTTCAGATATATCAGTATTTAAATAAATTTCTTGTTCTTTGTCTGAAACCTTTAAGTTCATGTACTTGGAATGCAAAAGCTTGTCTTTAATCTGGATGTTTTGACTAAGGGGGCCATTAATTATTGGGGTGGAGGTGTTTGTGTCTGGCTATGCTTTTTGAAAACTGTGAATCTGAGTAAAAATTAAGCTCATTTCAGGACTGTAGGCTTAGTTTTATGTTCTGAAGTTACATACAGGTAATCTTTTGAGGCTGATACTAATCTCACTTTGAGCTGTGCTGCGTAGGCTATGGGGAAAGAGATGTAGGGGGGTAACATCCTAGAATGCTGCACTGTGGTTAGCCTTCTTTAGTCTGAGCATCACTGCTACTGTTTGGGTTACAAATATATAGAACTTGGCAGCTACTTTTTCCAAACATATAATGTTTTTGAAGTGTGAAAGCATTGGGGGGTTTTTGCATACTTTCCTCTTACAGTTTTCCTCTGCAGTTTTTTTTGAATGTTGCTGCTGCAACATTTTCCTTGTAGCTAGCCCCACTCCCCTGGCCTGTGTTTACTTTCTTATCTGTGATGAAACTCAGAAGAAGTTAGCGAGCCAAATACCTTCCAAGGCTATGGTTTTTATCTTTCACATAGTTTTGTTTTCCTCTCCAAACTTCATACAGGAGTATAGGGCTTGTGGCTCTTGGAACAGGATGTTTGGAAGTGACATTGTGAGGTTGTGGGTTTTCCAGGGTGGGGTAGGTGGTATTTAATGTATTTCTATATAGACCAATAGGGGACAAATGTCCCAGCTGCTGGGAAACCTGAAAGTAAACCTAGTGTCACCTTGCTTCTGTGGTCAGCTGTGAGACACGAATCAAAATGAATGAGTTTGTTTGTTTCTGCCTTCTCCTAAGACAAGACAGTGTTGGAACTAGATGATCTTAAGGTCTTTTCCAACCCTAGTTATTCTATGATTCTATGACTTGAGTTGGGATAGGTAAGAACTGACAAAGGTCAAAGGGGACTGGCTTTCTGCTGTGAAAATAAAATGAAATTTTATGGACGAGTCTCAGAATCAGTGACGAGCTTCGACCATAATCATTCTTTGAACTTTTGAGATATTTTTAAAATTACTCAAAACAGAAAGACATCTCAGAAATTGGGAATTGTTCCATATTGTAAACGCACTCTATAAAGAGTCCAACTTATTTTGTAACCAGTTGGCTGATTTTTTTTAATTGCAGTCAAGGAATATTTGGAGATATTACCAGCAGTGGTGGTAGCAAACTCACGTGCACTTAATTAGAAAGCCATTAAAAGTACTTTTCAGGCTTTTCATACTATAGGTTAATTATAACCTAACATATAGGTTACCAGTAGTTTAACATATCTTGTATCCTATTTACTCATTTATTTTTCTTTTTAAACATAGCAGATGCTTGGGGTTTTATCTTGAGTTTTGTCCATTTGAGTTTTTTAACTCAGGTGCAGTTGCTGACCGTATCTTAAGCTTCAGAACTAATGTTGATATATATTTCTCTTTAATACTTTACACTTCAAATAAGTGGTCCGTTTGTCATAAGTATTTATAACAGGGTATGAAGGGTATAGTCCTGGCTACTCAAGTGGATTTTTTTTTTTTCTTTTTTTTTAAGAAGTTGCGACAAAAAAAAAAAAAGGTGATGGAATGTGTCGGTTTTTGAAAAAAACAAACCTGGTTTCTTGCAGTCAGAATGGATTTGTGCGGGAGGTTCTTAGTGTGTGTCTTCCAGCACTGTGCTGTCACACAGAGCAGTACTTAACCAGCTTCTGTAACTAATGTGAGCAAACTTTGCATCGTTTTGTTTGGTGGCACGTTTCAGTTGAAAACTTCATGTTCAAATGGGAATGAATAGCAATTATTTTTTTAAAACATCAAGAAATATGAAGGCTTACTGGTGACTTAAGATTTTTTTTTTTAATATGCTCTTGCTTTGCTGTATTAAATAGACTAACAGGAATTTCAAAGATAATTATGTTCCCTTACTGGAAATTTCTGATGTGTTATCTGATATATTGATATTCCAGTGGGCTCAGTTTATATGGAACCATGTGATATAGTTATTGAGATCATATAAGGATCATTGCCTAAAAATTTCATAAAGGTGTTGGCAGTTAGTAATGCTTAAATGGCATCTGAATATACTTATTTTAGTGACAGTTCCCAATAAAAAAGGAAGAAGTAATCTGAGGGGTTTCTAAGGTTTGTCTTTCGTGTATTGGGAAGGAAGTAATTTAAAAAAAACACCTTATTTTGTTACTAAAATACTTGGATCTGAATCAAGGCTTCATTTCGCTGCCCATGGCAAGGAGGTTGGAACTAGATGATCTTAAGGTCCTTTCCAACCCTAACTATTCTATGATTCTGTGAACACATTAATGCTTCTAACTAATCACTGAAGTCAGGTTGACAATAAATGTGACATCACTTTATGTCAAGAGATTAATTGTTATTGTTATTAATTGTAAATATGCATAAAGCATATGTAGGTGGAAAGTATTAGTATTACATTTTTGGATAACGAGTTTAGTTTTCTTAATTTAACACATTAAAGTCAATGTGTACAGGATTTGGATTCAAGTTCCTATTTTAGTATGCTTCTCATTGTTACTGATTCGTAGTATTTTCATGTTTTCTTACTGTATTTTTATCAAAACTGATTACATTAGAATTCTGTGGGTTTTGTTTTCCTGGCCTTTATGTATAGGCAGCTTGTCTGTAATTCAGATTCTGGGGGCATCAGTGGAGTGCCCAGATTATTGATGTCTTCAGTGTAATTACTTAGGGGGCTTTCATATTTCTAAATGTTTGTGAATGCCTTTTTTTTTTTTTCCGTGCTGTTCATTTTCAGTGTTCAGTAACAACTACAGATACAGTTGTATGTGCTGATAACCCTTTTTTGAAAATAAAAAACAACCAGTGAAAAATCCCTACTGTAATTTTGAAAGATGAAATAGCAGTAAGCTATTTTTAGCTTAAAAGAAGAGGTCTTGAAATGTGTTACTGTTTTCCTTATGTTGATGGAAATAATAGGAAACAAGACAATCCAAAATGTGCTTCTGTGGAATTGGTTACAAGCAAAATCACTTTACAGCAAAGATGGTGTTTATTTTGTAAATGTAGAGCTGTTACTGAAGACATGAAATCAGAGCAGCAAACACTCCTTAGCATGCCAGTCTATATGCAAAGTGAAGAAATTAGTTGGAGAATAGCTTTTTAAAACTTAAAAGATATTTTACTTTTTAAAATAGTTTAATTGGAAGATAGTTTCTCACTAATAGATTATTTGAAAGTTGTTCTTTTAAAGTACTTCTTTCTGTTGAATGTTGAGAGGAATAGCTACAGTGTGGATTTTTTTCTTTCTTTCAAATTGAGACAAAGCAATTTGGTATGGAAATCTGTGCAGTGAAATTAGTACATAAAAGGCAACACACATTTCTTTTAAGAGTCCGAGAGTTTATTTTTTGAAACAAACCCACTTTGCTGTCCTACATATTTTGATTGTCAGGTTTCTAACTGTATTGTGTCTTTAGGAAGTAAAAAACTTACTTTGTGCATTTGGTGTTAACCCTGGGAACAATTCGAGAAACATTTTATTTGTGTATATGTTCTAGGTCAGCTCTCACCATGGTCTTTAACCTTGGTATAAAAGGAATATTGAGTTTTCTTCAAGTATTTAATGTTCTTGTTATCCAAACATATCTCACGTACATTTTAGTGCTGGCCAAACAACTGATTCCACATGTATGAAAATCTGTGTAACATGGCAAATCTTCAGTATTACAAAACTTTGAGGGATTAAGAGTTGTGGTTTTAAATTTTGCTTAGTGATGTATTTCACATTTTAGATTCACTGCTTATGTTCAAAGGAACTTAATTATGAAAGTACCTTTTCCTCCTGAAATGCCTGGAAGATTTTATTAAAAATTTGCTTTAAATGTTAAAAGATGTTGAATAAAGGAGAGGAGACTGAGAGCTGTTCAGTGTTAGAAACGTGCACCAGTACAACTTTATCTGTCATATCATTTACCAGGGCTACCACCTGTCAGCAAATGTATTCACTTTAGCTGACTTTTACTTTGGTGGAGTGCAAAGTAGTAGGACAAGTAGAACATTTGGAGGAGTAACTTTTTTGTCTCTAACTCTTGACCACATGGGTTTCACTGTTCATCTTTGCAAGATATTTCCTTTTAATGAACGTTAATGGGGTTTTACTCTTAAAGGCAGCTAGTTTCTGTCTGTATCTGAAACATCTTTCTTGAGAAGGGGTTTAGACTGCAGTTGGTTATGAAATAGATGTCTTTCTGTGGATGTTTTTATTTGCATAGTATTTACTTACAAATTATGATAGGAGGAGGTGGGGGAGATTGACTGAAATAAACCTTTCTTGAAAAGAAAATAGCATTTAAATAGGTGCAAAATCATGCAAAGTCCACATCTAAAATGCCTGAAGTTTCTCAAAATTCTTTGCTACTGTCAGTTTTTTGTTCCTTAACTTTATAGTACATTTAATTGTTCTGGTACACTAACAATACTTGGGTTCTTTATTTTTTCATTGTATAGTAACTTTTCCTCTAGTTTTTCTCTTAAGTTTTGTCATAAAATGAGCGTGGGGCCTTTAATGTTTAATATTAATTAAAATAACTTCAGTTTTGTTCTTTCTGTTCTATAAAAGAGTATCTGAAGAATTTTTACAAATTTTATCTTGGAAATTAGCTTATTCATTATGTTTAATTTTAGGAAATGGTGCTCTTGCAGAACATTCTGAAAATGTGCATATTTCAGGAGTGTCAACGGGTAAGTCATTTTTTGTAATGTTTAAATTTCATGCATGACTTAAATAGTAAATATTGAAAGCCACCTGGTATCTTATGAAGAGATATTTGGCTATAAAAATTATTACTGCCTTTTGCAGCATGTAATAAGGAATGAAGCAACTGGAACATGGAAAAATTGTCATAAGATAAAATTGATACCTGCATGCTCATGAACAGATTATGCCTTTCTAAGTGGACTGCTTAATTATTTTTCCATACAAACATTGAACTAAGAGAAAAGTTGGTTTAAGTTGAATTGATATTTTCTTTCCATAGTAAAGTTTTCGTGAAATGAAATTTATTGAAATGTAATTTTGGACACTGCTACTATCAAATAACATAAATCCAGGAGTTATGTGTTTCACCTGATTAGATTGAAGCAGTAACTGAAATTACTGTACAGTTGACTGCACAGTTTTCCTTAATACAAGAAAAAAAGAGGTTTAGAACTCATGAAACTGAGAAACTGATGAGATGCTGAGGGTATATGGGGTATAAAAGCACCACACATTGCTCATAGATTGCTGCGTTCTCTTCCAGTAAATCAGTCTTGGGCTTCTTCTGGGCAGGAGCCATGGCTTGGGACTGTACTGTGTTACTGATGTGACTGTATGTCTGTTAAGGCATGAGGTGATACCAGTCTATAGCCTGTGTTCTTCAGATGTTAAGCAGTGTCAGCTAAGCTGCTGGTTGTGTTTTCTGATACAGATACTCAGAATGTGTGCAACTGGGAAGATAAGCACTCTTCTTCAGTGGGTAGAAGAATACAAGCCTGATTCTTTTCATAGGGAACCTTCCAGTAATCCCTGGAAATCGCACAGATTTTCACTATTTTCTCCTAAAATAAGAGTCAAAATGTGAACTCATCCTTTTTGACAACGGCTTGCACATGTTGCTGTAGTTACCCCTGTAGTATTGTTTCAAATATTACATTGCTACTTGTGCACATGGTTAAATTTTTGGATAAATGTGTGGACAGTGGGTGGTCTCTGTTACCCGACACTACTTTCTTTTTCCCTTTCACCGTTTGCCACACAGACTATCAGAAGTCTAATTACAGAAGATCTTTGCTACCCATTCTTGTGCTGCATCATGGAGAAAGTTGTTCCTGTGCAACAGTAGTAATGCGCCAAGTATATCATATAGTATTTTCATGGCACACTGTAATTAATAAAGGACAGCACAGGTACTTGCCACTGTTGGAAGAGTTGTTGCTGGAATTGCATCGTACGAGATACACAGTCTGCAATCTAGCTATGCAGCTTTCAGGATATGTTTTAACAACCCTTCACCTCATTGTTTAGTTCAACAGTCATGTCACAGGTTGCAATACAGGCAGAAAAGCATCTGTTGGGTAAGAAGTGAATGGAATTTTTGACTCCGCTTTCAGTACTTTGGCCAGCATGCTTGAACAGGCAGTGCCAAGATGGGAACAAGATGTCCTTTCTACACAGGATAACAGCAGCTGGTAGACAGACCTTTTAACTACTGAGAAGAAAGATGCAGTGAGGACTTCCATTTAAAAATAAATGTTAAATAAATAAAGCTATCTAGAAAAGCAGTTTGGTGGTCCTTCGTTGTATTATAAAATTCCAGCTGGGGAAAAATAATTGTTTTGCTCTTAAAGTTTCTGTCTTAATATAAAGTTAAAATTCATAACTGGAGAATTTTGAGATAATGGGGATGGGGGTGGTCTGTTAATGAAAACCTGGAGAAAATGTGTAGGCAGATCTGATGTCATTTTCCTTACAGTCTTTGTATGTACATCTTAAATGTTAGATTTATGGCTCAAGTATAAGAGATGTGAATGGATTTAGATAATTTTTGAGTTCTTTCAAAACCATATGGGTTTCCCAAACATTTTTTATTGAACTTGCAGATTATATGGTTCATCAAGCGTACCTGGACAGCTTTATATTTATCAGAACAATTTTAAGCAGAGTTATAAAATAGAACCAAAAATATCTGGCCTTTAATCTTTCTAAATCCAACTTTAACTTGGTTTTGAAAACAAACAAGTGATTTTCTTGGACAGTTGCTACTGAGAAGGGATTTAAAATGAAATTATTGTCTTGATGGTAGATTTCCTATCATGCTGCCACTGTAAGGCTACATGACCTACCTTACTGAATTATGTTTTAATAGCACAGACCTCCTTGGTCTTTGGTATTTATGCTTCTGCTGTATACTATATCTGCCAAGTTACAGGTACACCTGTAATATATGAGCATGCTTTTTCTACCAACAGTAATGGAATGTTGTCTCTTGTGTATAAGCTATCACTAGAGAACAAGCATGAAATATTTTCAAGTCTAATTTTGAGGTATGTTGCACCATAATTGTCACAACTGCAAAAATGATCTTCCCTTTTTTCCCCTCCTTTTCCCCCTGCACCCCTTCTTAAGGAACTTCTGCATTGATGAAAACACTTGTTCCTAACAAAAAAAATACCGTGATTCCTTTTCACTGAGTGTGTCTCTGTATTGCAGAGCAAAGGGCATTTTAAATGAAAGCTTTTCAGCTTGACCTGGAGGCAAAGATTCTTATGCCTTCTTCTCCTGTAGTTCTCCAAATAAGACTTTCAGTGGCTCCTGAGAGTTACGAATGCAATAATTATCCTCCCTATTCATGGTTTAGACTTTATCGCAACATTATTCTCTTTTTACTCTAAGCTGTTTTAAACACCTTCAGATCATTTATCCAGCTGCATTCATGTCCTTACCATGTCCAATATAATGCACACCTTATCATCTTGTGGTTCACATTGAAAGCTAATTCTTTTATCTTTTCAACTAATCTCCTGGCATTACTGTGAAGATAAATCCCTAATCTCCTTCTCCCTGCTTTTCTGAAGTGACTTTTTTCCTTGACATGTTGTTCACTGTTACTACAGGTACTTTACTTCTCTAGATATTGCTATACAGAATTTTTGCATAGGTTTCTTAATGATTTTCTTAATGATTTTCTTGTTGTAACTTGCAAGTTGAATTTGGTAGTGTGAAGTTTTCACTGGCTCTCTTCTGTTTACCAGCCAACATCCCGTAGGTAGTTTACACTCATGTTGCATAATGTGGGGTCGTGAACAAATTTCAGGAAGAAGGAAATAAGGAAAACTATTGTATGTGGTTTTAAAAAGTCTACGAGAAAATCCGGGCACAGCTTATCCTCTCATCATTTTTTTTTTTTTTTTTTAACCATTATTTTGCACTTTAGCCTGTGAAACATCTCTGGTCCTAATTGGAGTATTGCAGTCTATGGGGCAGAGTTACAGGAACATAACAAAAAATTGCAAATAGAGTGTTAATAAAATAGAGGCTCACAAAGGAAAGAGTTTAAAAGAGGTAAGAGATGGGTGAGCAGAATTGCACAAAGAATGTAGGAGAATTGAGAGGAATGAAGGCAAAGGCAACACCCACATAGAAAAGCTTATGCAGGAGGGATTTGTTCCCACCCAAAAATCTTATGGCCACCAGGGTGAGATTTAAAAGCATCTTTGGTACGTGCATCACTGTGTCTTTGCTTCTCCATAATGCAGCCTTCCCAATTTGTTTTGTGCTTCTGTCTTGATTGCAAACTCATCTCTTTTTTTTTATTTTTTTTTTCTCTGACTCCTCTATTTTTCATTCTGCTATTTTCTCATGTATTTTTAGTAGTTTAGTACTTCTAATAAATTATTCCAAACCTAGTCAGTTTTCCTGTAATTTTAAGTTCCTGTAGACATAACTGACCTGCATGGTAAATGCCTGCAGGGCCACTAGCAACGGAAATTAAAGTGCAAATTCTCCACAACTTAGCATAAAGATGTTTGCCTCTGTTAATACATATTTGTGTTACAAAATGTAAACATTTTTTTTGTTCTACATTCTCCATGCTTACAAACTCATGAAGAAAATGTATGTTACGTTATATTCTCAAAAGCTTTAGAAGAAACATCCTAGTTAATAGGTAGGGAATTGATCTTAAAAGGCTTGCTATTGTCTCTGTAAAAGTAGAGTGCCTTTAAAACTGTTCTACTTCAAAAGGTTATCCTTGATTTTGAAAATCTTGCTGAGAAAGTATTCTCTCTGAAAATGATAGCACTTCTGAAGTGCAGCATCTACACAGTTGATCTTGACCCGTATACACTTTTTAAGCAAGCGGGAGATTTCTGTTGTCCTCTGAGGATTCTGTTGTCTCTAAGGGATTTCAGTGCATAAATGTATGCTAAGTGTTCAAGTACATTATCTAGCTAACCTGAAGGAAGGTTCCCTTGTAATTCCCTTCTCAAGTCTGTTCCCTTTTATTTTTTGAACCCACACTTTTTCATATGCACACTTTTATTTCAGTTTTAGTTGTTTGTTTCTGTTTTTTTCCTCTCTACAGTTATTGTTCACTCCACCCTGTATTTTAGTGCCTGTGATCATTCTTGCTTCCTCATGCCCTTGTTTACATCTCCCTTCCCATATTGGATGGTGCTGGAAATGGTCATACTTTGCCCTCAGCTCTTGAGAGTTAACTTTTGTGGAAACAGAGAAAAAGCCATCTTAATTAAAGTAATATAGAAAATATAGTGATATCGCTGGTATTGCAAAGTCAAAAAATCTGAATCTGAATGAAACTGAAAGTTTTCATGGTGCTCTGAAAGTGCTACCTTGGTTATACAGGTTTTCCATGTGGAATTTCTTCCATTCAAACTCATGGTAAAAGTTACTGCTTGTAGTACTGCAGGGATTGGATCTAGTAGATTGTGATTGTCAGGGTGCACTGACAACTGTGCCAGTATAGGATGTTGCAAAGCTTATTACATAGTAATTTAAAGTTGCTATAGCAGTGTTTGGAGGTTCCTATTCAGCAGATGCATGCTGTACATTTATAGCATGCTTAAGTTTTTGGAGGTGAACTTTGTTAAATTGAGTGAACATACGTTGAATGGGTTATTACTATCTTCTGGTGTAAGGTTTTTCTTTGTCAGGCAGCTTTTAAAACTTCCTTGTTCTCTGTAACAAGGTCTCATATGTCAGTTTGTAAATATCTAAAACTAGGTGAATATAGTAGTGGTGTAGTTTCAGCCGAAGGCAACTTATTTTAACCTGAGCACTATTTCAGTAATAACAAAGTAGTGCATGGAATTGCTTGACATCTACAACCTTGGTGCAAAATGTTACATGCATTCTTCTAGTTTTTTTGCAAGATTTTGTTTGAACCTGTTGAAACTGATATTTTACTTTCAACATTTAATTGTGAATAACCAAGTTTTCTTCTCAGTACTTCCATTTCCTTGTACTTTACATACTGTAAAGTATATCCAGATCATTCATACAGGAGCAGTCTTGCAAAGTGTCATAGTGTTAGAGCACCACCTATAGGGTTTGCTGAAAATTAAAACAATAAAGTTTCCAGAGAATAATTGATTGAATATTCAAATAAATAATACCTTTCTGTATTTTGAGACTGTTTTGTTCCTAGATGCTAGGACAGGTCTTGCGTGCTATAGCTAAAGTGTGTTAATACTTAACTGTGCAGCAACTGTGCAGCCATGAATGAAGCTTTGATAAGAAACATGAAAAACTATATAAAGCAATATGTTCTTTCAGCTGTACCTGAAAACAGTAAATCTACTGTTTTATTTTTATTTCTAGATTTCTGTATTTAAGGTAATATAGAAAATTCAGATGTATGTGAGTATTTCAATCTTACAGTAGTTTTAAACCTATTATTAGAAATGTATTTGTTATGCCATATAGAAATCTTTTAAGTAACAATAATAA
Organism: Coracopsis vasa; assembly: GCA_026283785.1. NCBI lineage: Eukaryota > Metazoa > Chordata > Aves > Psittaciformes > Psittacidae > Coracopsis > Coracopsis vasa. The sequence continues at coordinate 12,439 of JANHGB010029640.1, forward strand.
TTCAGGAACATAACTTTTTATAGTTTAAGGGCTAGATAATTTCAAGCCCTCATAGTTTTGAAAAAGATATCTGAAAAGCTTGATTGTGGATAAAAATAAAAACCTGTTTACAAAATATATTATTGCAACTTTTGCACTATTATAAATGCAGTTCTTTCTTAATTGTGTTTGGTCACAGCATCATTTCTGATTTTATTTTAATCAAATACATATAAAGAACTCTCAAAGCTTTTAGTCATCACACAATAACGAAAATACTTCCTCATTTGTAATAGTTCTTGTGTTTAAACTGTAGTGTGTAACTGATTATGCTGCGGTAAGCTTTGAGAACTCACAATAGCGGTGAGGAAGTTGTAAAATTGCACAGAGTGCAATTATTTTTAATGTGAGTTCTGACCTTTGAAACTTCATCATAATTCCAAGCTCTGTAGTGAGAGTATTCTGATCTTCTTATTTATGTGAAGGTTGAGAATATGTGATATGACAAGTGTTGGATATAAGGCTGTTAAGGGAAGGGAATAGTTTTGTGATTTTGTTTGGCTGGCAAGTACATTACTTGAAATAAAATCAGCGGAGCTGAGAACACTCCAGTAAAAGGAACAAGCAACTAAGTTAAGAACAATGCAGAAAGCTACATCTATAATAAAGTAAGAATACAAATGGCTGAGTTACTTCAGTTGCATAGAATTAGCCCTATAAGTATAAGCTTTCTAGTCCATTATCAGAAATGTAGTTACGCAAGTCCCTTTTAAGAATAATCTCTTGTGAACCTAACTTTTAATATCTGTACATGAAAGTGTGCTGCAATTAGTGCTCTTTGCATTCCAAGCATTTGGAATTGTGTGTATGAAGATCATTTCCATGCTAAGGGCTGAAAGGGGGTATTTAAATGATGGCCAAGCAGTGGGTCTTCCTAAGACAGAAAATTTCAGCTACTTGATTATTTTATATAATTTCTTTTTCGTCTTCTAATGCATTTGTTCAGCATAAGGTATAAATGCATGACTAAATTGAACTGAATCTTTGTGAAAGCTTAAAAAAACCAGGAAATAGAAAATCTTTTCATTTTTGTAATAAAGGTAATGCTGTATCGAATAATCTTTTTTCATCTGTACTATTAATTGACATTAGTATAATGCACTGGCAACATTGGAAAACATCTTTTGAAGTGCGTTCCATTATGAATTCCTTTAGACATTGTTTTTATTGCTGTGTCATTTAACTCAGTGTGCTATTTTCCCTGATTAGTGCTGGTTAACTTTTTTCTGGCCCACTAGCTTTTAAAAACCAAAATTAATCAAATTGCTTTCAATATATATGTTTTGGGGTTTTTTTGTTTTGTTTTTTTTTTTTTTTAGCTTGTGGAGATATTCCAGAACAAATTAGATCACCAAGCGGGACAATCACAAGTCCAGGATGGCCCTCTGAGTATCCTGCCCGAATCAACTGTAGCTGGTACATCCATGCAAACCCCGGAGAGATCATTACTATAAGGTAGTAGTGCTCCTGTATTAACCACATGGGTTAAAGTACTGGGTTAAAGAAGTACTGACTAGACATTTTTAACTGCTAACTTTGTATATACCGGCTTTCTTTTCCTTCCTGTACATGTAGGATTTCTGGTATGTGTGTTTTCTGCCTTTCATTTTAACTGATTTGCTCTCACACAGCCATGTAACATTTGTTTTCAACTGGAGAACTGGCAACTCGAAAAACTGTCTATGTGCTCATTGGTTTTTAATATCTCTGAAATCTAAGAATTCTGCTTTAAAAACGTGCAGGGAAATTCTGTAACGCTTCTGCTTTAAAGTTTCATGATGTGATTAAAAATTACATGGTACAAATAGTAAATCAGTAAATATGATTGCAGTTTTGGAAATGCTGAATTTTGAGGCAGGGAGCTCCTCAGTTTCACACATCTTGTAACTTTTCTAAAGAAGTAGTGTAAAAAAGTTGCGTGTAGGTTCAAGTTCTCATCAGTTCATTCCCCATTACTGCCACAAGGGAAATCAAGGCTTGTTTTAGCATCAAGATACAAATTAGTACCGCTTTATAGGCTGATCATGAAACTGCATTAGCTGCAGATTTACTTCATTTTCCAGTACAGACTTGCTGACCTAAGAAGCAGCTCTTCATTATGAAGTATTTGCTTTGACATCAGTTACACATTTAAAGTGCAGCTTTTTAATTTAAACAGTTTCTACTAAATACTAAATTGGCATAAATGCAATGTAAAGTAGGTAGAACTGAATGCTTTCTCAACTTTTTCATACTGTTTAATAAAACTTTGAGGGTCTTTTTCCTTTCATGATGTTTTCTTTCACTCATACATTTCATATTTTGTTTCCGGTTTACTGCTCTGTTGTCTGTACAGACCTGGTTTGCCCAGACACTTTCCGCTTCACACTTCATTACCACGACAGTGTGTCTTGATACAGTTGTAGCCATACCATGACATTCCATGACATATCCATTGGGTAAGCAAGTAGTGCAACTGGAAGAAAATCTTATCTGAAATCACAGTTCTGAACAATTTACCTGTGTTTATGATGTCAAGTCATATTGGCTAAATGTAGCATTAACTTAAACCACTTAGTAGTATATGAAAGTCATATTAAATGAGACTTAAAAACAATTTCATGAATGGATTTTTTTGTTCATTTCTAGATGAAAGTTTAATTTTTTTGTAGCAAAACTGAACTTCAAGTACTGCAGGCAATAGTCTGGTTGATAGAATGGATTTTTGCTGTCCTCATAATGTAAAACTATCATCACCACAAGGTTAAATCGTATTCTTACATGGATAGAGAAGCCATGCTTTATTTCAGAGCCAAAAAGAACTTGGAGCTAATTTCCATTTTTATGTGTAGTAATTCATCAGCTTAGTTATGTATTATGCAGTTGAGTAGCAATTTTGTCCTTTTTTGTTTGTTCCTTTCAGCTTTCAAGACTTTGATGTTCAGGGATCACGACGATGCAGCTCAGATTGGTTAACAATTGGAAGCTACAAGAATATCGAAGGCTATAGAGCATGTGGCTCCTCCATTCCTTCACCATACATCTCTTCACAGGATCATGTTTGGATCAGGTTTCATTCAGATGACAGCATCTCCCGAAAAGGCTTCAGATTGGCCTACTTTGCTGGTATGTTTCAGGTGATACCTAGTACAGTTTTATGGATTCATTTGTGTCCTATTTCAAGAACTACTTCCTTGTAGCAAGGTCCAGTATATGTATTTTTTGTAGTCAATTCAAGGCTTAGTGAAATCAGGGAAAAGTTCACTATTAATAGTAGGCCACTGGAAGTTTTTTTAATACAGTTTTAAGATTCAAAATGTTTTCATCAGACAAAAATTAGTTTAGGATAGTTGAGTAGACTTCTGAGTACCACAGATACAGCAAGAGAGGGAAAAAATGGCAGGAAATTTTTTACATTTAGTATAGAAATTGCATAATCTTTTTCCATTTCCAGAAGATGCACTGTCTTCAAATAAACTAAAACATTAAACCCCCCAACATTATTAAAATGATAGGCTACTCTGGCCGAGTACAGACATGGTTCTGTACATGAAAATTTTTCTTGGGTAATTCAAGTATGCGATGTAAGCTAGTTATTGGTAGCAGTAGGTTGGGACTGTTTTCTAGGCAATTATTTCTCTAGTAGCTGTTGCCAAGAGAGAGGAGGAAGCCAGTCATGGGTAAAGACTAGTTCCAAACTTTTTCTGGCCTTACGAGGTGTTACAGTTTTATGTAGTAGCATGATTATGGTGTTCTACCCTAAATACTACATTTGATGCTTCTTTGTTTTCATAGTGGTTTCACGTTCTATTAATCCCTCCAAGTGTGTGACTGTTATCCACCCTCTGGCCTGCTCCAAATCTCTGTATACCAACTTTTGGCTTCTCTTTTCCATAAAATAGTTCATACTCTTCCACCTATCTGCTGCCACCCATCAGAACTATTCCACCAAGATTCAGTAAAACTAGCCCTGATCTCCTCTAGGCTAAGCCATATTTGCTCCTGTTGAGTATTCTGCACTCTTTCTACCTGGTGGCTTCCTCCACACTGTCAGCCTTTCACAAACCTGAGGTTTCCAGGGCTTGTCCTTCCTGCTCTATCACCCGTTTCCAAGCGTACAAAAACGTTCCCTCTACTGGCTCCTTGCAGCTTAGCAAGTCTTGAGAAGTAATGCATGCTTTACTTTGCCTTTGTTGATGGCTCAGCTTTCAGGACAGTGTTCTACCTGGGTTTTGCTTACTGTTTCGCCAAAAAAGATGACAGGACGGGAAGGAAAATCACTGTCCCCTCTGCTACTGTTCCTGATAACTGCCCTCGTGCACACTGTTCTCCTGTGTTAAGCATCAGCTTCTCCCCTGTTTATTTCCCTTTCCTCTGTGGAGCCACAGGCTCAGCAGTTTTTCTGAAAATCCTTTCTTTGCTTTTCCTTCAATCTTGAAACAATTCCATTAGGTAACCCCTTCTGGAAGAAGCTGTGAAGTTTCCAACATTAAGCCGTTTTTTTCAGTTACTTGATTTCTTCTTTTTAGTGTTATACAGTAGTACTCAGTACTTAAGACTTAAATCCTGTGGTTTTAAATGTCTTGTTTTAAAGAAAAAAAAAGAAAAACAGGTTTGTTTTTTTAGAGAAGGGATGTTCATTTTTTAAAAAACAAACCTCACCAAAACTTGGTTTGATCTTGGTCCCCGTGCTTGACAGGATACTTAGGAAGTATTTCATGATTGAGGTGGAAATGTAGTGTTTCAGTGGTAAGAATAGTCTTCTAATGTTGTATACTGACCTGCGTGTAGCAAAAGAATTGAAAAATCTGCTTTAATAATGATCGTGTCAGCTTGTGAGTGTCAAAGGAGACTCCTGAAATACTAACATTTTTGCTACATATTCAATGTGCCATTATGTTTTTTTTTATTTCTGCTCATCAGCATCATGCAGTAGTGCTCGCTTGAATGCCTCAATGGTCTATTTAATTCATTGTTGTTAAGGCTACTCTCAAAGGTGATGTGTGGTCTTAGAAAAAGGGGAAAAATAGTAATACTTATATGGATGCAAGTTAGGCTGACTTGTGCTGGAATGATAAAAATAATTAACTTATATGTGCAAAAGGGACCATCATGGAGCCCCATGTTTAAAATCTCATATGGAAGACAGACCTTGTGAATTCTTTAAATTCTTGTTTAATAACTTCAAACAAACAAAACAATAAGAACAAATAAAGCATTACAGTTTAGGAACATTGGTTGAAGGTAAGTTTTGTATCACTTGCCTTTCTTCCCTCTGTCTTACTCCCATCACTTTTAAATTATCAGCTTATTTAATTGTGATTATTGGAACGGATTTGAGTTCACTGATAGTGATGTGGAGTAGAAAACGATTAATAAAAGTACAGAGGTCTGTGTTCACTGTAAGGGTGTGGAAGGATTGTGTTAATCCTTTGGCTACAACTGCACTTGGGTTCTGCTAATTATCTTGTACTATCCTGAAGTCTTTTGTGGTACAGCTTTCAAATATAGTCTTATTTGTGTACAGGATCAAGTAAGCAGCTCTTTTCTAGGATGATTAAAAGCCTGCAGAAGAAGTGTAGCTTATGTTGAAATTACAGGGGGTTTTGTTACTACAATACTGCCATTAATATTTACTGCTCCCTATTATAGCTTTCTGCTCAACTTTTTCCAGGTTTTGCAGGTAAGAAGTATTGAATTAGAGTATCATCAGTACTTGAGCAAGTTCAATGACTTTTCTCATGCATATTGTACTGTATTGCCCTCTGCCTATGGAGCATAGTCATACAATTTAGGCAGGACAAGTCTAAGAGTTCAGTTTTAAAAGTTTCAAATTCAAGGCCAAGGTTCTAAGTATTTTCCATACTAATATTATGAATGATATGTATGTGTGTATAATATATAAAGAATACAAATATAGATGCTTATGTAACAGAACAGGAAGATCATATCGTTTACACTAAAGTGATACTTTAATCACTTAAATCATTTTACTCTCCTTTCACTCTTGTCAGCAAATTCATTGACTTAAAAGCTCTTCAGCAGTGCTTCTAACTGTTGTCGCTCCTGTTGGTTTTTTCCTGTACTCATTTTTAAAAACCTTAGCATTTGTGAAATTTTTAAAATGCTGATGTTGCACCTTTAAAAAAATGTTTAGAGTATTTCTTTTTAATGCTTTATGAGATACTAAAATAGCAAAAAGGAGAACTGAGGTTCGATATCACTTGACCTATCACAGCAGATTAGCTGCAGCAAGGGAAATTCTTTATCATTTCATGTGGTTGAACACTGGAACTTTGAAAATACTTGATTTGGACAAGGCTCGGAAGAACTGCAGTTATCCTTGCTTTGAGCAGATGTTTTGGTTAGGTGACCTCCAGAGATCCGTTCCAATCTGAATTGTTCGCTTGTAAAACAAGATAGAACCTGCTTCTCCTGTAGGGCCATCTGCATTGCAGAATTTTTTGAAACTTTTTGAGGATTGACCTTGGCAGTTTGTTTTGTAGCAAATTTTGCAGTCTGTACCATGGTTTTTAGCAATTGCAGTGATTTTAAATGATACAACAGTATTTGACTCAGCTACGTTGGTGCAGGGCTCAAATACCTTGCTTCTCACCTGTGCTTCTGTGTTTAATGTAGCTTGAACTTTAATAAATGAAGGCCCGAAAAAAATATTCTTATCTTACAAGTGTGGTAGTAGCCAGTAGACCACATTTTCTTAAATAAAGGTGTTTTTTGATTATTTATTTAGTCTCCTTCAGAATTAAGAAAAAAAAAAAAAATACAAAAAAAACCCCACACTTCCATGGTTTCTGGACCACTACTTGGATCATTAACTTTTAAATTGTAATTTTATATTCAGGCAAGTATGTGTTTCTGCATTTGCTGCACTCTCCTCTTACTTATTGGAGGAGAGACAGGAGCAAACAGTGGGAAGAGGTGAGGACAGAGATTTTGGTTTGGTTGGTGGTAATGGGTAATGTTCAACTGTTAGCTTCTCTCTTGCCATAGATTTTTCCTCGCAAAGTAGGAACCTATGAAAACAGGAGAGAGACAGGTCTGACTGCTTTTACAAGAAAGAATTCAAGGAGGTAACTGGTACTACAGGACAAAATGTTTCGGTATTTCAGATGAGAGGGGAGGAAACAGTATTTTGTGACTTAGTGTTAGCATGTTAGAAGTCAGATTTTTTAATTACTATATAGGAGCATTGTTTTCTTGCTTAGGTTGAAGTTATTTGACTGAAAGATGCAAAGGATGAGGCTCATGCTGATGTGCTGTCAGATCTTCAACTTGAAAAAACTGTTTTATCTTGGAACTTACTGAAAGCTGTGATTTACAGAGACATTAAATAGTTGTTTTGCCATTCTGAACTACCTGGTGCAGCAGAGAAATATGTAACAAACCATAAAGTGCTAAATCTAAAAGAGATTTTTATCCTTTTTTTTTTTTTTTCAGGCAAATCTGATGAACCAAATTGTGACTGTGACCAGTTTCATTGTGCTAATGGGAAGTGTATTCCAGAAAGTTGGAAATGTAATAACATGGATGAATGTGGAGACAACTCGGATGAAGAAATCTGTGCCAAAGCTAGTCCTCCAACCGCTTCTTCCTTTCAACCTTGTGCTCGCAACCAGTTTCAGTGTCTTTCCCGCTTCACCAAGCTTTACACTTGCCTTCCAGAATCTTTAAAATGTGATGGTAACATTGATTGTCTTGACCTAGGAGATGAAATAGACTGTGATGTGCCAACATGTGGGCAGTGGTTAAAATACTTTTATGGTACTTTCAGTTCTCCCAATTATCCTGACTTCTATCCACCTGGAAGCAACTGCACCTGGCTGATAGACACTGGTGATCATCGCAAAGTCATACTGCGATTCACTGATTTTAAACTTGATGGTACAGGTTACGGAGACTATGTCAAAATATATGATGGACTAGAGGAGAATCCACGGAGGCTGTTGCGTGTGCTAACAGCATTTGACTCTCATGCTCCCCTTACAGTTGTTTCATCCTCAGGACAGATACGAGTGCATTTTTGTGCTGACAAAGTAAATGCTGCAAGAGGATTCAATGCCACCTATCAAGTAGATGGCTTCTGTTTGCCCTGGGAAATCCCATGTGGTGGCAATTGGGGTTGCTACACAGAGCAGCAACGCTGCGATGGCTACTGGCACTGTCCAAATGGAAGGGATGAAACCAACTGCACTATGTGCCAAAGAGATGAGTTTCCCTGCTCTCGGAATGGTGTTTGCTACCCTCGCTCAGATCGCTGCAACTACCAGAATCATTGCCCTAATGGTTCAGATGAAAAAAACTGTTTCTTCTGTCAGCCAGGAAATTTTCATTGTAAAAATAACCGCTGTGTGTTTGAGAGCTGGGTTTGTGATTCTCAAGATGACTGTGGTGATGGCAGTGATGAAGAGAATTGCCCAGTCATTGTGCCCACTAGAGTAATAACTGCAGCTGTCATTGGAAGTCTTATTTGTGGACTGCTGCTTGTCATTGCACTGGGATGTACTTGTAAATTGTACTCACTCAGGATGTTTGAGCGAAGGTAAGTAGAAGAGATGGCCTTGAGAACTTAAAAAGTATTTTCATCTTTTATTGTTACACTTGAAACATTTTTATGCTATAAAGTTATTGCATGTGATTTTTAAAGGCATTGTTCCTTCTTCTCTGACAGTAAAAATAGATTAGTTAATCATAGAATATGTCAAGTGGAAGGGACCCAGGACTACTTCAAACTAAACCATATGGCTTAGAGTGTCATCCAGGTGCTCCTTGAACTCTGACAGGCTTGATGCTCTGACCACTTCCCTGGGGAGCATGTTCCAGTGACCTACCCACCCTCTCGGTGAAGAAAAGGAGATAGAAGTATTCTGATCACTTAACTATTGGGAGTTAAGCTTTCAGATTTTTTTACCAAAAAGAAAGTGTGGGAAAGCTGCATTTCTGAAACTAAATATCTCAGTTGTGTATTTAACAGCATGTTTCTTTCATTGTAAACTATCCATACCAGGATTACACGTTCTTCAATTTTTATAAAATAATATAAGCATCTCTCATGCTGCCTTTTATATTTAGCTGGGTTGTGTTTTTAAGAATTATTATCGGGTTGGTTTTGTTCTTGTCTCAGCTGGACAGACACATAGGAATGGCTACAAGGAGTTATTGTATATTCTTTGTCAATTAAATTTCAATTAAACTGAGTAATCTGCTCGAATTTCCTATTTCAGATTACAATAGTCTGATGTAATTTTACATATATATATATATACACACACACATATCCTAGTCTTACATTATGAAATCTCTTTTCTCTTTGAAAGATCATTTGAAACTCATTTGTCAAGGGTTGAGGCTGAACTGTTAAGAAGAGAAGCTCCTCCATCCTATGGACAGTTAATTGCCCAGGGTTTAATTCCACCAGTTGAAGATTTTCCTGTTTGTTCACCAAATCAGGTAAGATTCCAAAATAGCAGGCAGACCATTTAAATTTTGAAGAGATTGAAATAAAGGCATTTTACCTTTTAGCTGCATTTTTCTATAGCATTTCCTTTTCTTTCTTTCAGGCCAATACTATTTACTAGGGATTAGCCATTGGAGAAAATAATGATACAGTACAGAGTTTTCTTAGCTGACATTTTTTGTTGTTAATGAATGCCAGTAATGCATACAATAGAATCCCTCTTGCATGAAAAGGGATAGATTAGTAAATCTAGTTGTATGGTCTGTATTGATGATGTTGTATAAGTAAAGTTTGCAAGATAGAGCTTCAGAATTTCGGAAAGAAGAATTGAGACTTCTAATACAAAATGGTAGTTCATATCCACTGTCCATATACAATTAGATGCTGTCATGCCTACTGTGCGTAGAAAAGATGATGGCAAAGGGAATGCTGTAATTTATAAAATTAACAGAAGTGAGTAACAAAGTAAGAGCTAATAAATGGCAGTTAATAGTGTCTAGCCATCCCGATTCTCTGATGGATCATTAGCACAATTCTTAGTTGGCTAATGAATTTCTATCAAAACAACTTTTTCATTAAAAAAAAAAAAAGAAAAAACAGTTATAATGCTCTTTTGAGAAACAGAAGACAAGTCCTCAGTCTAAGAATCCTGCTGTGGTGCTGTATTAGAGTTGGCATTAACTTGCATTTATGTGTTGCAGTTAATACAGCACGGTTTACTGTTAGCTAATACTGCTAAGCATGTAGTTACAAGACCATAAGAAGGGGAACAGGTTTGTTGTTTTGTTGGTGGGTTTTTGGTTGGCTTTTTTTTTTCCTGATTTTGAACAGAACTAATTTTATTTCACTTATTCTGCCGTAGATTTCACTTACTCTTTCACACGTACATGTTCACAAGCAGCAGCTGTGATCTGTCACAAAGCATTTTGCAGATGAAAAGGGGAAAATAAATTACAATTCGCTTGAGAGACTTTGAAAATATATCAGAAAGAAAATACACTGAAGATTTATTATTATTATTATTATTTTTATTTTTTAGCTAAATTACCACTAAACTTTATTAATAAATGTAATTCCTCTAGCAGAGCTAACTTGGAACAAACTGCTTCCTACACATCCCTACCATGTCTGCAGTAATTCAAGTTTGGTGAATGTGAAGACAGTTAGAAAACATTAACATTTTCAAACAAACATTGCTTGCTCAGACCAGGTTTTCATCATGAAACGCCACAAAGGTCGCCTAAAGATCTTGGTTTTTACTACAGTGAAATCTCCTGAGAGAGAAGAAAGTTCCGGAAAACCCAGACATGTAGTAATACATCCATGAATATTTTCAGAATCATGGGCATCTGGCAGATCTTCTACTTTAGTATTTGAGAATTGAGACACTTAGCTGAGGCACAAGTAAGGGATCCCCAATTCACAGGTTTAGTATGTTTGTGTTACCTTACAATGTAAAAGTTTCAAGCAAAGTTTTAAGAAGAAAAAATCAGGCATGCATTGTTCTATAGCTTAAGGACTAGCAAATGCTTACTAAACTGGGAGATGTATGGTTTAGAACACACAAAATAATTTTAACTAAACAGAAGCATTAAAGCATTTTGAACCAAATTCACTGATTATGCCAGAATGGGAAAAAATCAAACTACAAGCCCCTGCTAGAGAGGATATTTAATTTAGTCTCTATTCTAGGCAGCCCCATGGTAGGGGATAAGGAAAGGTCACCTCTGTTAAATCTTTCTGGAAGATTTCATTTTTAAACTCCTAAACTTTTTGAGACATGTTTCTGTGTACTGTAAAATCCACAGTGACTACTTTTTTTTCTTGGTAAGATTGTATGAAACAGATCCTGCATACCTGCTGTGCTGGGTCTGCTGTGGGTCTGTGGTTGTACTTTTCTGTAAGCAGTGTTCCATATCCAGGTTATAGTGCCTTGGTTTCACTTTGCCTTTATTTAGAGGTCCTTGATTCGGGCAGAAAAATACCTTTTATCTTCATTGCTCTTTTATTCCCCTTTTTCTTCCGTATTTTTGCTTAATTTCCCTGTTCATACTGTTTTTTCCTCAAGAGAATTTAGACTTCTTTCATTCCTGTTTTTAATATAGCTACATACATCAGATCCTTAATACTAAATATGTGACATCTTTTTAATATGTAAGTTTCTACTGTAGTTATCATACTTTTGTTAGAATAATGACAACACACTGTCAACACTTGATTGCTGCTTGTCTTTTCATACAGGCTTCAGTTCTGGAAAACCTGAGACTGGCAGTACGATCTCAGCTTGGATTTACCTCAATCAGACTTCCTATTGCTGGCAGATCAAGTAATATTTGGAATCGAATTTTTAATTTTGCAAGGTCACGTCATTCTGGATCACTGGCATTGGTCTCAGCAGATGGAGATGATGTTGCCAGCCAAAGTACTAGTAGAGAAGCTGAAAGAAACAGTACTCACAGAAGTCTGTTTTCAGTGGAATCTGATGATACAGATACAGAAAATGAAAGAAGAGACACAGCAGGAGCAGTTGGTGGTGTTGCTGCCACCTTGCCTCAGAAAGTCCCTCCTGCAACAGCAATAGAAGCAACAGTCGGAGCGTGTGGGAGTTCCTCTGCTCAGAGTGGCAGTAGCGGTAACACGGATGGTGGAAGAGAAGCGACAAGTGTAGAGCCCCCAAGCACAAGTCCCGCACGTCATCAGCTCACTAGCGCACTAAGTCGTATGACTCAAGGCTTACGCTGGGTACGCTTTACTTTAGGGAGATCAAGCTCAGTGAATCAGAACCAAAGTCCTTTGAGACAGCTTGATAATGGGGTAAGTGGAAGAGAAGAGGATGATGATGTTGAAATGTTAATTCCAGTCTCTGATGTAGCATCAGACTTTGACATGAATGACTGTTCAAGACCTCTACTTGATCTTGGCTCAGATCAAGGACCAGGGCTTAGACAGCCTTACAGTGCAACACATCACGGTGTAAGATCATGCAGTCGAGATGGCCCCTGTGAGAGCTGTGGCATCGTACACACTGCCCAGATACCCGACACTTGCTTAGAAGCAACAGTGAAAAATGAAACTAGTGACGATGAGGCATTATTACTCTGCTAGGTACGGATTTTTTAGGAAAGATTGTGTACAAGTTGGAGCAATATCTGTCATTGTTTTGTACTTCACAGTTAAAACTAGATTTTAGTTTTAAAAAATCCAGGACAACATTATGTTAAAGCTATTTTAGCCTGTATGGTTGATTAAATTTTTCTTATACTGGATGATGTTATGGAACTATTAGAGTGAACATTTTAATGGCTCTGAATACACGATGTGTGTATCCAGTATAATCTGATTACTCTTTAAACTGAAGTTATCCCAGTTAGTTTCAAATTTAGTTTATCCTGGTACTGTAGTTCAAACCAGAAACACAGCTGCTCAAGACTTATTTGGCTGCCTGTTTAACCCCATATTAACAGGTGAATTTGTACAGAATTATTTTCCTTTAGGAATTGACTCTGTTGTATTGTTGCCAACATACTTGTAACTTAATATACTAAATACTGGTAAGGATTGTTAATGTAAAATACGTATTTTTCTTTTGAGTTTATACAACACTTCATTTAAATATTCTTGAATTTCATCATAATGTGAACTTATTTAAAGGGAGGAGAAACTTTCTTCAGCAGCTTCAACTTCTTCCAGAAGTACAAAATGCAATGATTTGTGAAATTTAGATATAATAGATAAACTGATGGCAAAAGCTTTTATAGCACTGACTTTCCTAAACTGCAATCTAATATGGTACAGCCAAACAGTACGTAAAATCCCCAGTTATTAGTCTTTTCAATTTGACATAAAAAAAGGCCGAAGATATTACAATACATGTTAGTTCTTTAAATATCTGCTATGTACAAATACACTACAGAACAAGTTCCAACTGGTAATAGATCTTTCCCTAATACTGTAGGGTATAAAGCTTGTTTGGACTCAAGGGATTTGCACTAAAATAATATTAAGGTCTCTAATGAGCTTAGTGCACAAGCACTATCACTTTACTATTATTGTCTAATATTGCAATGGCTATATATTTCCATGGCTCTTTTCTTGGGGTGTTGCATTTTTGTTGCAATTGAATTTGCTTTACTAATTCCCTATTTATTCGTTGTATTTAAAAACTGGTTTACTTGGTTACAGACTGGTTGTTTAAAAAAAAAAAAGGAAATCCCATTTAGTGTATTTTTTTATGCTATTACATGTTGGAGCAAAACAGATCAGTGGGAAAAAAGCTCCTAACTTCCAATTTTGTGATAAGCTGGTTAATATATGGCTACTAGCGTGTCAACAAGAATCTACACCTTTTAAAAACAAAAATGTCAACTACTGTTTTATTTATTCTTTGCCAGTCTGTTTTTAGTAGGCTTAAAGATCCAGTATGAAATGTATTTGTGTGTGATTGTATGCTATTTATTAAATTTTAAATACTTTGTTGAATGTCATTTTAAAGCATGTTTAAAGTCTTGTGCATTTCTGTCGTGTTATGCTGTCGGGCAGAACTGACTAAAATGTTTTAATATGTATCAAAATCAAATTGCATTTTTGTTATGTTTTTGAGGTACTTTTAAGGATAAATCCAAGGTCTGTCTGGCTTTTTATTTTTATTTTGTTTTTTTTTTTTTTTCTTTTTAAATCCTCATCTCTGAAGTACAAATCACATGCAGAAGAAACAAACAATTGAACGGATTCCAAAGTGTATATATCTTCTCCCTCTTCTCTTCATTCACAGACACTGGGATGAGAAAAATAAACAATTTTACCACCCAGTTGATTTTATTCCTGAGAGTTAGCAGGTAAATTCTGAGTTCAGGATACATTATGTAGATTTGTGCTTTTGAGGAACCTTATGTGCAATACAGTTGTAAAAGATTCTATTACAATAACCCGTGTGGTTTTCAAGTTTCAGAACGGATCACATCGCACTGGTACCAGATCAGGTACAGATTGGCCCATAAGTACACATACTCGAATAAAAGTCATCAATGGCCATTTTTATTCACATTGAATAATACCTAAATCTGTGGGTAACCTTTAGTCTGATTTCAGTGGCATTGGTTATAGAGCAGGAAACTTTGCAATATGAACATGGTAACACACCCTGAAATATATGTGAACAGTATGTCCTGGTATAAAATACTGGGTTTTTAAACCTTCCTAACTAATTGTTATTAGAAAGTGGTTATGAAAATGTTTGTCCCTGAGGCAGATACTTCACAGAATACTTTCGGTGTTAAACACACATGTAATGACCTAAATATCTCCCATTAGATGCCCCAAATAGCATGTACCTATGGACTCCATCCTGCAGATGTAAAAAGAACACAACGTTTAATTTGTTTTACGGAGAAATGCTACACATTTAACTGAGAAGTTGGCTTTGATTGAGAATTTGGAAAATTGTAAATAAAATTCATATTTGTATGAGGCTAATTTGTGGCAGTGATTTTTTTTTTTTTCTCAGTGATTTTAAATAAGTGCTCAATTTTTCTTTTGATTAATGTATTGGTGATTGGGGTGAGGGGAAGGAGTTGGTTTGTTTTTACTGAGAGTTCCATTAAAGCATATTACTTAATTTCTTTTTATTCTGGAGAGCTTGAATTAGTACCTTGTTTAAATCATTCTTGATTTAGCTTTGCTACAATGCTGGGACATTCTGAACAAACGTCAGAATGACTCACTGGAATTATCTTCTTTTCTGTAATAAATCACTTTCATCTGAAGGCTTTGAAGAATGTAGGTTATTGTGAGGCAACTTTTTTCCTCATGTAAAGCTTTCCAAGTATGGAAAGAGTTTGTCATTGTTCCTTTTCACATATCACACTTGTCATTTGATTTGCATTGAAACTTGGGGGGCTGACAGATGCTGCAAAAGCTTGTTTTGTTTCCAAAGTCCATTTTCTGGACAAGTTCAGCAAGTATTACTGGTAAATCATCTTTCAAAACAGTTTCCTGGAGAGGATGCTGGAATTAGTTACAGTACCTTGTGTTCCACTCCCTATCTAAATGCCCAAAGCAAGAACTTGTGGCAAAGCTTGGATTCAGTCTAGGGAAGTCACAGATCAAGTTCGGGACACAAATACCTTTTCAGTGACTCTTTACATTAAATACTTGCTGCAGATCAGATTTAATCACAGCTTTTCCTGTTCAGATGAGGTTTTGCTTCCTTTCTGAAATGTGAATGTTTACTGGCCTGTTTCACTCTCCTGCAGCTGTTGTCAAATTGACAAACTGACTGCAGCAATTGTCAAATTATCAACAGTTTTAATCTTCCTGTAGCTATGATGAGGCTTTTTGTGGGGTGTGTTCTGTTGGTTTGTGAGGTTTTTTGGTTGTATCTCTTTTATTCCCTACCTGTGGGTTTCTGAAAATAAGCAGTTGGTAACTGCACACCCCCAGGACATGAGCTACAATTCAATTGCCCAAAATATGGTAAGTACTGAAATGACAAGGGAGAAGTTTGTCTTGTCCTTTTACCAAGTCACTGGAAGTATGGAGAAATAAGCAGATTGATAGCTAAACTTTCCTTTCTCTCCTCTTTTAGGATTTGACTACTGTAGTTAGCTTTCCCTCATCAAAGTAAAGACCATCATTACTGGATTTCATACATAGAAGTTTTATAGCAAAATACTCTTTTCAAGTAAATATACTTGTCCAGTTGAGGCTTCCATTCACATCCACTGCCACACTATAAATTTATTTGGCAAATAGTAACTTTGGGGAAGAGAATGTAGTATTCGCTAAATTGAAGTATTATCTAATAATTCAGATAGACAAGACTTCCTCTGTTGCTGGTAAATTAGAGAAGTAACTATAAGCAGTCAGACTTTGAGAAAGGGCATTTGGGGAAAGCCAGCATTAACAAAATGTCTCTAAACTGGAAAGCTGTGGTTTTGTCAGACGGATCACTTGCTGGGTAAGGAACTGGCTGGATGGTCACACTCAAAAGGTTGTGGTCAACAGCTTGATGTCCAAATGGAGATGAGTGACGAGTCATGCTCCTCAGGGGTTGTTATTGGGACCGGTGCTGTTCCAACATCTTTCTCTGCAACATGGACAGTGGGATTGAATGCCTTCCAGTTACCTAAAGAAAGGCTACAAGAAATCTGGAGAGGGACATTTTACAAGGGCATGTAGTGACAAGACCAAGGGGTAATGGCTTTAAACTGAAAGACGGATGTAGATTAGATTTTTAGGAATAAATCCTTCGCTATGACAGTGGTGAGGCACTGGAACAAGCTGTGCAGAGAAGTGGATGCCCCATCCCTGGAAGTGTTCAAGGCCAGGCTGGACGGGGCTTTGAGCAACCTGGTCTATTGGAAGGTGTTCCTGCCCGTGGCAGGAGGTTGGAAGTAGATGATACATAAGGTTCCTTCCAACTGAAACCTATGATTAGTTTTTCAGTTTGAAAGATTATTCTACATTACAGGCACCAGGAGGAAAAAAAATTAAAATAAGTCACTATATTTTGAATTTGAATGAAATACATTTTCACTGCTTCTCCAGGCATAGAAAACTGAAGCAAACAATTGGTAAAAATTACTGGTTTAAACTTGTCTTTCCTATAGTCACTTAAGAAGGACCTTTGACAGATACAATTAGAGGAAGTGGTTCTGGTGCACCAGATGAGAAACAAAGGCAGGAGCAATGAACAGGATAGTGAAGAAGGTCATAAAACAGACATCTAATTTCTGCAGTGGCATGGCAAGAAAGAGAAGTGTTCAGTTCTGCTTTCTCTTGCCTGGTATGTTGGGCAGCAGTTATAATTCTGACTTCTTTCTTTAAAGAGAGATGTTGAGTTTCAGGATTGGCCAAAATAATAGAAATAATATTTTGCAATATTTTTCTAGGCAATTAGTTAGTAAACGTAATAATTTCCAAAGGAAGCTGATCTCTGCTTTTGTGGTTATGTTTCCTGGAGTTTGGAAAAATCACACCTATGAACTGGGTTTCTTTGGCTGAGGTTATCCTCCAGGAAGCAACTGACCTGATGAGTCTTTTTATCCCAGAACATCCAGAAACCCTAGAACTTTGATGCCTAACTAAAACTGCCTTTGTGGTCTCACAGATTTTCAGAAGGTGACCATTTTTTTAGACCCTTACTAAGCCACTCTGGGAAATGAATAACTGAAAGAGCATAGTATTCGGGTTTCTTAGATGCTCCTCTGCTGGGTTCCTGGTCTTTCTTTATTCTTCCTTGGTTGTGCTGTCTGTGAACCATCATTTGTGTTGAACAAGTTCAAGGAGCAAAAGGCACTTAGCCTTATCACTATGAAAGAGAACAGTCACTACCTTTGTTGCTTTAAAAAGTAGGATGATCTTCAGCACATGCAACAGCTTTGGCCGCCTTTTCTCGTGTCACAAGCGTGGGGCCCAAGGCTGGGTGCTAATGGGCTGCAGTGTCACTTCCAATGTATTTAGGGAAAGACTGGCATTAGTAGCTTGGATGTGGCCCAGTACTTAAGATTATGGAGAGTATATTTAAAATTGTACAGATTATGTGAACTACAGTATTCAACACCCTTCATAATCTTTTTTTAGCCTAGTTTTATTATAGGAAATCTAATAGGGTGTTATTGCTATCTAATAGGGTGTTATTGCTAGTGTTGGGAAGCATTCACAACTGAAGAAGCCTTCAGATATTAGCTTTTAAAACATCACCAGTTGTTTGTGTCTGTAAATCCATCCCATGACAGTAGTCAGCACCAGACTGTTCAGAAAAATACTTGTGAGGTTTTGACAGGGTGCACCTGACTGTTCTCACAGTTAGGAGGCCTTTCCAGGTGTAATTACATGTGGACCATCTGATTCTATTGAGTGAGTACTAAATTCCAATTGAAGAAAAGAGGGGTGTGAAATCCCACGTGATTAGGTGTATGGGCCTACTGTGTATTCAAAATCCTCCTAACTTTCCAAATATGGGAAAAGATAACCATTCATTCCCTTTTGCAAATCCAGAGTTCAGCTCAAACTAACACATCTTTAGACAGATTCTTCAACACCAAGGGCTTTTCCAGCATTACTGAGAGTCGGTGGTATCCTTTCTGTTGATTTACTTGTGTTGAAAATCTGGTTCATGATGCACTCTTTCTTCCTTGGAAGAAAGTTGTCAGAAATGGAAAATCCAATTAATAATGCATATTTATTAGCTGAGCTGTCTCCCCACTGCTCATCATCAGTCTCTAGTTTCCTTCACAAAACATCTTTATTATTTGCCCAAAAGCCTACTTGTTTGCATCTCCTGCATTTTGAGATACAAAATTTTTTGCATCTCCGGCATTTTGATTCTGCCTGGCAAAATCTTGGAGCAGATTCTCCTGGAAGGCATGCTAAGGCAAATGAAAAACAACAAGGTGCTTGGTGACAGCCAGCATGGCTTCACTAAGGGGAAATCCTGCCTGACCAGTTTGGTGGCCTTCTATGATGGGGCTACAGAACTGATGGACAGGGGTAGAGCAGTTGATGTCATCTACCTGGGCTTGTGCAAAG
>JANHGB010029647.1:0-35047 GCA_026283785.1 Coracopsis vasa
GGGAAAGCAAGCTTGCTATGCTGGTGTCCCTTGTTTGTTTTTCTGTGTGTTTTTTTTGTTCGTTTGGGTGTTTGAGTGTGTGTGTGGTGGTTTCTTGGGGGTTTTTGTGGTGGCACTTTTTGTTTGGTTTGGTTTGTCGCTTGAGGTTTGTTTTTTGTTGTTGTTTTTTTTGTTTTGTTTTTTGTTTGGTTTTTTGTGTTTTTTTGTTTTGTTGTTGTTTTTTTTTTTTTTTTTAAGGAGGTTCTCCCTTTCAAGCATTTCACTGCCAGTTTTCAATGCCGTCTAGGCAGTCCAGTGATCCTCTACCTTCTGGAGGCATCCGCTAAAGAGGACAAATTCTCTTGTATTAATTTCATTTCACTATTCTTAGCATACTCAGGGCTGGTCTCAACTGATGCATGCTAATGAAAGGTTTTCACGTTTTAGCTGCCTGTACGCAAACCTAGTATGAAAACATCACAGATTAGCTGATTAGATTAATGTCATGTTAGGTGTCCTGTGATGTTTACCCAGGGCCAGAAGGCTGCTTCAGAAGGTCTAGTGTAGACTCCAGTTTTATATTTAACTGTCCGATTTGAATGTCATTAGGTACCTGTATTTACCTGATCTCACCCATAGCATTTTTCGGCTCTGAATGCCTGTCTAAAACAAGATGGTGGCTCACCACTAATGTCCACTTGCCATTTCAGCTCTGTAATTTCTCATATACCAACAACTTTCCACTGTTATGATACTTGTCAGAATTTGTTATCCATGTTAGGCTTACTTTTTATGCCAGTGAGCTGAAAAATTGCAGACCAGAAAAACTGGGGCTTTTACAGATCACAGCCAATCTCAGATAATTAATTACACGTCGTTTCGAGAAGAAAAGTTGGATCTTTGATATTCAAAAAAAGAGTATATAGAAGTAAGAAATACTCCTGGGCAAATTTGCCATCTGTGTTTGTTTTCTCTTTTCCCTTTTAGTTTTATATTCTCTTCACTTGTTATTTCCCTTACCATTATTGTTAGTAGTAGTAGTGTTATTATGTTCTACTGTAGTTACTAAACTGATTTTATCTCAACCTGTGGGGTTTACGTTGTTTCGACTCTCCTTCCCATCCCGCCTGGGGTGGGGGAAGTGGAGGGATTGAGCAAGTGGCTGCATGGTACTGAGTTACCAGCGGGGTTTAAACCACAACAGGATCTTAAGAAAATACATCAACAGGAAGAAATAATAATTAAGAATCAAACAAACAATGGCTTAATGTACTGTTTTGTATTCTGCTGAATTTGAATCCCTGTAGCTTAGAGGAAACAATTTCTAAAACCAGAAGAAGAAAAGATGACAGAATGAATTAACAATGACAACAGCAATTGAGGATTAGTATGGCGATAATAATAATAATAATAAAGACTTTTACATAATCTCAGTATAGAACCAGAACATTAATATTAGGGGAAACCACATAAAGATCACACATAGAAACAACAACACTACTGTCATTCCTACTGGAAGTATAATTCATAAAGCTATCTATGATATTTTCTCTAAGACTAGCCAGATACCAGTTATCCCAGTGGGATATCAAAAGCAAATCTATCCTCTCGATTTGTAACTGCAGGAGAATTGTTAATGGCGAGATCAGTGAAAGTGACCCAGAAAAGTTAGCGAAGCTGAAACCAGAGAATTTAGCAATGAAGAAATTTCTGAATTCTGAAGAAGAGAGTGTGAAAACAGAACAGATAGGACTGTGAATCTTACAATATTTTTAAAGGGTAAACTCAGAAAAATTCATTCTGTTTCTGTTGTATGGAAGAGTTACAGGCCTATGTGCAAAAAGTCCAAGTCGTTGATGACACATCCCAGATGCCAGCTAAGAACAAGCAGAATCAGTTCTGTGGCAGTTGACACTTCAATTGGCTTACTCTGTGCAACATGGATAGTGCTGGTTTTTGCTGCTGTTTTGTTAAAATCTAGCTATTTGTAGTTCTCTGGGGTGACTGGACATCTCCAATACTCACCAGTTATATTACAAGGAAACAAACTGGGAACAGTAAAACTGAGAGCAGTAAAAATGATACAATTGAGGAGCCATTTCTGCGGTTTCTACTAATACCTTCACCCAAGCACTTGCTCAAGGACTTTGGGTTATATTTGAGGATGTTCCTGACAAAAGCAATCATGTTTCCTGACTTGAGAGATGATACCTTGTTGTGTAGAAAATCAAGACACCTGAGTGTGAAACAGAGGGCTAGCTTTGTTTATGGTTTTTATGTTTCTTATAATGAATTATTCATGAGTAGTTTAAAGTTAACATGTTTATTGAGATTATTAACTGAGATGAGTTAAGTGACGAGCTATGAAAAGTCAGAACATTTTGTGAGGTTGTATGAATGCTGTGCATATTTGAGAATGACTAGTAATTATAGAAATAAAAGTTATTCTCTAAAAGTTTTAGTTCTAAATTTGTGCAAGATCAGGACTAGATTATTTCTGTTGCTTGAGTATTAGTCGTGTTCTGAGCAGTTTCTTTCAGAATCAATATTTCCTTATTTCTCTTTGGCAATAATTGGTCCCTGTTCTAAAATCAAAAGGTTTTCAAATTAGCTCATTTACCTAAATTTAGCATGAGATACAATATCACAAATTACTCCCAGGCTAGTTACAAGGCTTGAAAATACCATTGCTGCACTTTTAATTATTTCAGTTAGAGTTCCAATTTTAAACAGATGCTTGCAAATAAAAAAATATATATTACTGTAGTACTAATTTATAGATTTGCCAGGATAAATATCTGACCTTCTTCATGTCCTGCTGCAAGGGACAGTCCAATGCTTTGTGCTGTTGTCTGTTTACTTAACTATCATGCAAAGAAAAGCATTATTATCTCATCATGTTCAAAATTTGATTGCTCTATTTCAGTGAAAGCTGCTGAATCGCCAGGCTTCTGATATCTTCAGTGGAGACTCATAAGGCTCTTCGGCAGAAAACATTCCTAAGCTCTAGTTGTTGACTAAGCGAGTAAGTAGGTTCTCATATTTTCTTAGTTTTAATTCACCTCCAGTGGAGTGTTTTCGTTGTCTTAGGTTAATAGAATTTTTAAAACTATTTCACTGTTATTTTACCTTTCTGTTCTATATAAGCATTTTTCTCTGATGTCTGGTGCTCCTTTAAAGACTATAACACATTTAAGTCACCGTTTATAAGTGCTTTAGCATATAAACCCAGAAGGTTTTACTTAGTATTCCTGTTCCGTATCTATCAGAGTGCTGTTGTTCAGTGGCCTGTTGTATTACTCCCAGTGTGTGAAGCATAAGTAGGGATAAGAATCCAGTGGGTAGTCTGTAACAAACACATTGCTCCATTAGCCTGATAGAGGTGGTCAGGAATGGTGACTAGCAGTCAGTTACTAGAGTTGGTAAATACAGTTAAATGGCACCCGAACAACTACGTTCTATTACTATCCACATTTTGGATTTTCAGATTGTCTTACTTTTCTCACTATTTTACGTACTTTGTTCTTCATATCAGTATCATCTTCAACTGTTTAAACTCTTTTAGGAACATTGTAAGCCACTCATTTAAAGCAGCTGCTTTTGTGCTCTTACTGTACATAATGTTGGGTTTTCTTTTTTCCAATTTTATTCGTTTGCTTTGCTTATAAACCTAAAGAAGAAAATTGGACTGATGGGAAAGCAAGATGTTAAGACTGAAAGTAAGGAAAATAAAGGAAAAAAACTCAAACAGTAAAACTGCAAAATAAGGGGAAGCTACCTGTAACATTTGAATGGTGCTTGTAGATTCTACTCAGAATATTTTAAAAATTATTATGCTCATAATAATTAAGAATTAATTAGAGAATGAATGAATTAATTAGAGAACTCGATGCAAGTTCTAGGTCACTTCTCACCAAAACATAATAATTTTGGGGTTTTTCCCCCCCCAGAATAGATAAATGTTACTTTAATTTTCAGTTAAAAAAAACCCCAACAAACCCAAACAAAAAAACACCACAACAACAACAGAAACAAAAAATGAAATAAACAAAAAAACCCAAACCCAACACTTCATTTAACAATTACCTCTGTCTGAGTTGTAATATTTGAACTGGTTTCAAAAATACATATTTGGATTGGTTTACAAAATGTTCTTCTGTTCATAAGCAATCACAGCCCAAGAAAACTAGAAATATTTATTTATTTGGTATTTGATGAAACAGAAATCACAATTTCCAAGTGGAAGAAATCTTGCCTAATGAGTCAGTGCAAATCTGAAGTTGCTACTTAGCAACATCAAAAATAAAGATGTGTTTCTCTGCAGGGATCAAGTGCCAAGATTATTTATTTTTCATTTTGATAGCTCAACTTGATCATGCCATTTATTGCTGTTTAACTTATAATGAGAATTATGTCCTTGTTTTTAATTATGTTTTATTAATTTAACCCTAAAAAAATAGATTTTGATTGAACTGATTGAATTTGCCAGATGGATGGTGAAATTCAAATGTTTAGTTCAGCAAGCTCTCATAGGAGGTGACAATATCTAACCTAAAGTTGGAAAGCAAAATTAGGCTTAATCTCAGTGAAAAATAAAAAACGAATCAAGTATTGGATATCAAAAAAAGAAAAATGAAAATTTCTATCAGATGATCTATCTAACCTAGGGGGAGAGAGTAGCTGTAGAAATTTGTTAATTTGGGGTGTTAGAGATTTTGTATCCCTCTAAGCCTTTAAATGCTGTGTGGATGTATAGATTCATAAGGTGTTTGGTTGTTTTTTTTTTTTTCTTTCCTATTTTCATAATAAGTTAATGAAATTTAAAAGTGCAGAAATAACTGAAAGTGACATCTCTGTCATTCAGAAGCTTAGGCAAAATGATTACATGTGCCCTGTCTTCAAACATATGCAAGAAGTCAGTCATAAACCTTCTGATAGGCCAAGTAAGTTAACATAAATCATATGAGCATTTTTTTTTGTTGTTGGTACTGTGTCTAAGCCACTGCAGTGTATGTTGTGTCAGTTATGTATGACCCAGTTAGAGAAGTATATTGTAAGCATGGGAACGCTGCAGCTGTTTTTTCAATGTCATTGAATGTCATAAGTTTTTTTTCAACCGTTTCAGCTGTTGAACAGTTTTGGCTTGCTTTGTATTTTCTTTTATCATATTAAAATAAAAGAGAAAAAACTCTTGTAGGGAACAAAGCCAGGTTTTTATCTGGTGTCCTAAAAATGCAAGAGAGTGAGTGATACAAGTGAGCCCACAGCTAAAGCAGTTGCTGCTTGAGTGGTGTGACACTGTGCGTGGTATCACTGAGTAGGTGAAAGTGTAACACAGAGAGGTGGAATAAAGGCATTCATTTATAAAGTACTCATCAGATGACACACTCAAATTCATGATCTTTTGGATGACTGTTACAATGGTGTACATCTTCAAAGCCTTTGAAGAGCTTTAGCTGTGCAGCTCCCTTTTATGTCAGCGGGAGACGTGCTTTGCTGTGATAAGGTTTAGCTGACTTTATTTCACATACTCTGTTACTGAGCAAATCAGATGTTCATCACTTCTATTATGGTATGGCATGCATTCTGAAAGTATGTTGAAACAAGTAGTAGGTTCATTAAGTAATGAACGAAATGAGAAGTATTCAGTGTAAGTTTTCATATTGTCTTAGCTGTTTCATTTGCATTTATAGTTTTATGTAATAAGATTCTCTGTACGCTCAAACCCAGTTTTTCAGTACGTCATTGATATTGTTGTTTTACCCATGGTTTATTCCTTTTTCTTCTACATAGTAGAAAAGAAGAAAATTTGGGTTTGGGACCTTATATTACTAGTGATGAAGGGAACAAAACTATTTCAGTCTGAGTTGGTGTTTAAATTTCTATTGATGTTATTAGTTTTAAGATTAAATTGTATGGATCCGGTACTATCCAGTGAACTGTGTACATGTTCAGTAAATAGCTTTCACCTGTGCTTATAGGAAAGAAAAAATAAATCCATCTAGGAAATATTTGCTGGTTTAGTAAAAGTGCTCTTCCATGTAAGTTAAAGATTATACTGCAAAAAATAGTGTGTTGTACTAAAATACGAGAGACTAAACGATCAATTGGGCTACAGCAAGGTTTGAAGCTCCTGTGCTTAAAGGAAAGAAAAACCAGCTGTTGGCCACCATTCAGTCATTTTAGTTTAAAGGCAAACTGGGCTATGGCAGAAATGAAAATTCATTTCTGTGGTGTTGGTTTCTAATAACATCAGAAGAGATGTTATGCTTATAAGAAATGTTTTATCACCTTTGTTTGAAGGACCTCCACTCACCAGGAAGGATGAGGTCCAGACATCCTATATTGACTATGGTATAGAAAGACTTAACCTGTGGCAGGGAGTAATCATCTTGATTCAGGACAGTTTAAGATTCTCTAAGATGTATTGACATGAACCAGGGTGTAGCCCAGCTGTTCTGCTGCATCCTGAAGAAAGAGTAAACATCCTAAAATGCAAGATGCATAGATGAATTGTGAATGGGTGGGAGCACTTGTAACACGTGACAAATGTAGTCAAAACCTCGGGAGTGTAATAGAGCACTAGATTAGGAACTGGCACCTTGTATGTGAAAGGAATGAGGTGGAGAGGCATACGTCTAGAAATGTGTGTGTACCTTTAAAAATGTAGTAACTTCACAGAAATGCTGTATGCTAAGACTTCATGGACTGATAACATGTAGCAGTGTTAGAAGACAATTAATTCCTACCCAGACTGAAAAGCCAATTCAGCTTTAAAATGATGCAGGCAGATGAGATTTTCTGTTTTGTTTCTTTCTGATGATAGACTGCAAGATCCAGACACAGTCCAAACCTCATCAGTTGACTTTACAAAATATATTAATTAAATGAGCTTATGAAGAAAAGCAACTACTAGAAATATGTTGCAGCTTTGAAGAAATACACCCAGCTAACCTCCTTTTCACAGTTCATAGTTTCTGATCAGCATTTGGACCCAATGCTCTGCTTTTTGGATATAAGTTCTTCAACAGAAGTGGTGGATAGTAGCTCTTACACTTGCGGTCTGTTAAGTTTTACCACTTTCCTAAGAATCATACTGAGAAATAATTAAGTACAGTTTTGGATTTTGCTGCATAACTATTTATAAAAAGACTGAAATAGATGCTAATTTCTATCATTTATAAACCAAAAATATAAAATAAATACACTACATTATCTTTCACTACTGTAAATAACTAAAAAAATAAAAGCCATATAATTTCCCAGCTGTAAGATGCACTCTTCAGGTGTTACAGACTTCAGATTTGACCACTAAGGATGAGCTGTTTAGATTAAGGGTTGGCTTGTTTAATTAAACAGAAAAAAAAATTAAAATCTTTGTATTTAGGAAGACTCTGTAGTGCTTGGAGTCTAATGATTCCTGTAGAAATATAATGTGAAAGAAGTGTTTGAGTGGTAACTTACAATGATAAATACTACAGTATACTCTTCCTGTTGTCATATCATTCTTTTTTTCCTTTAGAATAACTGGTGTTTAGACTTAAATATCCTCATTTGGGTTATATAATTCTAAATGTAAAAGAAAAGGTATTTGAGGTAGACATGCTATGAGAACTGGAGAAGATTTGGTTGCAATATGAAGGCAAACTGTGTGGGTTATTAATATTCAGTGAGGCCGATGAAAATTTAATTCAACTAATTTAGGTGACAGAGTACGTCATTTTCTTCTGCACTCACAGTATAAATGCTATTTTCATCTCTATGGTGGTTCATATCAGCTAATTCCTGCACAACTACAGTTGCTGACACTGGGAAAAACATTGTCTTTGCTCCTACAAGTACTCTTTGAAGCTTACAGAGTAACGTTGGCACAGACTGTTAGTAATAATTGAAATTACTTTTCTGAAAATAACTTATCTCATCCTAACACACCTTAAATTTTTGTCTACTATAATTTTCTTTCTTGTGGCCCTTTCTGGAAATACAAAGAAAGCCATATTGAGTAAGTGTAGAGTGCAAGATTCATTAAAAGCTGTTTGAACAGTGTGCAAAGGATGTGCTGGGGAAAACACACAGAATGAATATTGATTTGTAATGTGTGTTGGGAGTGGGAGAACGATGCATTTTGGAAGAAATTTGCCTTTGATTATTTAAAATATTCCTTTTATTTTTGCTGCCAAAAAAGTCTGTCTAGAACTGTGTATTCCTACAGGACTGTGAAGAATCCTCTATATTTTTAAACAATTGTTAGGAATGGATTAGCAGGAATCTGTGTGCTTGTTAAATGGTAACTATAGTATCTTTTCAGTAATAGGGCAGCAGGCAGATTTCTGTTTGTGGTTGTTTGTTCTTCCTTTGTTTCTGTGAGATTAAAAATTGAACGCTCCTATTCTCTTATTAGAGCTCATACTCAAGAGAAGAGGAGTAGGAGGTTTTTTTCTTCACTTTTTATGGTGTGTGGTGTTTTGGTTTTGGGTTTTTTTGTGTGTGTCTGTACAGATCTCAGGGAAGTGTCTCAGAAATCCGGGTCTGTACTTTTTGTGTGCCCCAGAAGTCCACATAAGAACTGTGCAAATTTCAACAATCAGAGAAATTTCAGCAGTTAGAAAGATAGAGCAGAAAAGTAGGTGAATAGGGTGGAAACTAGTTTTTTTGATGTGCTGATGTTTTTGTTTTCTTTTAATTCAGAGAAAGATAAAATTTAGTTTGTTACCCCAGAGTGTCAGTCAGTGTATTTTTCATTATGTCATTGCTCCTCCGTGTTCTCAATGGCTCTATGAGTCTTTGTGTTCCAGGTAGAATTTAACAGAATTTCAGGCAAAGAGGGGCCACAGTTCTCCCACCCAGTACAAGGTGTGACTGCTGATCCACGGCTGGGTCAGCAGAGGAGGGTGGAACAGAGCCAGGCTGCTCTCATTTTAACTGACTGCTAAGATCATTCACCTGCTGTTGAATGAGGAGTATCAGTTGCCACCATAATTTCTTAAAAATGCAAGGGGTGGCTTCTGTTTTTTCGTGTGAAAGTTGGTCTGATGGATCTGCTTAGTTAATTGATCAAACCGTGCTTTGATCTTATTTTAGTATTTTCTCACTTTTTGTCAAAGTTGGGCAGAAAGAGAGCAAGTGAGACTTCTGATTTTTTTGGTTTGCAATTTATTGCTCTAAAGGAGTACGTAGCATGAGGAATCATTATCAAATTCTGTAACTTTCTAAGACTTTCCATGCCATAACCAGATGATAAAGAGTGAGGCGTGCAGTGCAGACTGATGGGAGACAGCTGATTATTTCCAGATTTTGTTTGTTATTAGTTATGTGCAAACTTTATGATTAGTTCATTGTTTAAAAAAAATTGAGTATCCCTTGATGGCCTCCAGACTTTGTACCTAGGTAAGATAATTGCTGAAAATACTTTTGAGGGATTGTTTCAGAATACTTACTGTTGTACATGCTTAACCTTGCTAAATGTTGTGAAAATAATAAATGTTTAGTCATATACAACTTAAAGATGTTATACTTTGATAAAGTAAATTGGCACCATACATTGTTTAAATACTGACTGTAGATTTCAAGAAATAATTGGCCTTTGCTCTGTGGACAGTAATTACAACGTGTCTAGTGTACTTAGCTTTCTGATTTATGATGCAAAGCACTCTGGTTCTCAAAAAGTGAGGTTTCAGTTATGGGACAGAGAATGAATGGACAGAAGTACCAGGACTAATTATGTTGATATGCTTTTTAGTTAGAGGTATACTTCATGCAAGATATTTTAAATGGGATGAGATTTACTGAGAGAGAGGCTCAATGCAGGTTAGATGTACAAACTCTCATGTGTGAAGATTTTTTAACCAGAGTCCTCTTGGACGGCTCATTGGATATCTGATTTTTTCCAGAGTCCAGACTCTCTTTCGTTGCAGAGATTGCCTTTTGAAGGCAACATACAGCTTTAAGGCTGTAACCTAATTTCAAATATACTAATTGTCAATAGCACTCTAAACTTAGTTGTTCCCAAATGTATGTTAGAATTGCTTTTTTTTCCCTGTTCTTAGTAATATGCTTGAAGAGAGGCTCTATGGTAATATGTTGACCCTGAGCAGTAGGACTTGATATAGTCACAAATGTGAGTACTTGTCTTTTTGACATTTTTAGCATGTATTGTTTTAGGAAGATGTAAGTCAGTGGTCCTTTTAGTTGAGCCGTGCATGGCAAGCAGCCCACCTGGCTTGCATATCCTTACTTTGTATGAAGTGCTTTTACATGCTTCCATTTTTGCTACTAGGCAGAATGTAAATGTGAATTTTAAAGACTGGGATCAGTACTACTTTACTCTTGTTTTAACATTTATTCTGAAGCAAACCAGAGTAAAGCTGTACTAAATCAGAATCTTAGAATCATGGAATGATTTGGGTTGGAAGGGACCTTAAAGATCATCTAGTTCCATCCTCCCTGCCACAAGCAAGGACATCTCTCATGCGACAGGTTATTCAAAGCCCTGCCCAGCCTGGTCTTGAACACTGCAGGGATGGGGCATCCACAGGTTCTCTGGGCAACCTGTTCCAGTGTCTAACCACCCTCATAGTGAAGAACTTGTCCCTAGTATCTAATCTATATCTCCCCTCTTTCACTTCAAAGCCATTCCCACTTGTCTTGTCTTGTCATGACCCTGAAATAACCTTTTGTTTTCCTTTTGTATGGATGTAGTTCACAAGATGCTGTGAGGTGTAGACTTGTTTGCTTAATACCAAGATGTTCCAACAGTGATGCGTCCCTGTTTTGACTCCCAGAAGCAGAAAGTGATTTATATAAGCTGTCACAGAATTAACATTAGTAATGCTTTCTTCTCAGCACTCTGAGAATTAGGTTACTCAGCTTTCGAATGTAAAATGAAGCAAAGTAGAAACTATTGAACGGCAATATGATTTATTTTTAGGTAGGGAAAACTGTGTGTCAGTAGATAATGATTTGAGAGCAGATTCCCCCAAAAACCATTTTAATGGGTTTATTCATGTTCTTTCCTAGCCAGCGTTATACCTTTTTATTTAGTTTTCCTTAAGTTATGTACACATTCATTATCAAGAGGTAGTTTAACCTATCTTTGTATTCTTTCCAAAAAGAGGAGACTCATTTCTCCCTCCTCATAAGTTAATACTAATTCAGTTCGCTGTCTGGTTTTGTCTGGAAGATGTCAAGACAGAAGCAGTGGAAGTAATTCAGTACATTGGTCAACATCATACTCTTATGGAATCAAACATTTCAATTTGATGAAAATAAAAATTTTACCTATAAGGAAGAAAGGTACATTGCTCACCCTGCAAGCTTACTTTTTTACCATATTCTCACTGAAACTATAATTACCCTCTTTGTAACTTCAGTGGTGAATTCAGACCTGTTAGTTCATGGACATTGTAACCAAAAAGTTCGCAAGCAGATTCCTCCTTATTTTGGTTTCCTCAGTTTTAGTTTACTTAGTTTATTTTGAGACCCTGCATTTCTAAAATGTTTGGAAATCAGTTTGCTAGTCTTGGGTTGATTATGCAGATGCAGATTTCAGAATAGCAAATTAATTTATGGAAACACTGATACTGGAATGTTGTCTCTGGAGAACATCCCTCATCTCTAGAATGAAGTTTATTTTCTGCCCTAGGATTTTTCTTGCAGAGAGTGCACTGTCATATTGATACTTTCTTATTTATATCTCTTCTCAGCAGAAGTTTTTTACTGTTATTCCCCAAAGGGCCACTACAACAAACCTTACTGGTAGCTGGACCTTTTTTTTTCGTTACATGTTTTTCAGATGCTGCTTTCTGAAACACACTTTACCAGCGTGGTTACAGAAGTAGTTGTGCCACTGGTTTATAAACAGAAAAAAAAAAAACAACCCCTTTTCCCCCCCCCCCCAAAAAAAAAAAACAAAAAAAAAAAAAAAATTATTCTGGTAGAAGGGAAAAGCCTTGGCTTATTGGTCCTGGTTTTTTTTTGCTATGAATACTCTTAAGGAAAATCTCCAATCAACTTCTGAGTGGGAACAGTGCCCAAATAGCAGATGGCTGTGAGTGTAAGCATACAGAAGATCATGTCCATGCATGAAATGTTTTTACTAGGGCAGACTTGTCATGTATCTGAAACTTGTGTGCCAGTGATTGAAAGGATATGATACTAATAGTCATCTTCTAAAGAAGTCTAACTTTGACAAATAATAACATTTTTCTTTTATGTGTAAAAAACCTTCCGTGAACAAACTTTTTTGATTTCTTGCATATGGGTTTACGAGGAATTATAGATTTCTTTTTGAAGTTCTTATAGGCGAATTTTAAATAAGACCAAAAAGAAGTAAATGTATAATTATCTAACAGAAAATGAATTATTACATAATACTAACATAGCTATTTGTGCCCAAATTGTCATAGAATTAATTAAAGTGGAATTCTTTCATTTGCCAGATAGTGTGGGTTTGGTTGGGTTTTGGTTTTGAGACATTTTTTGTTTGTTTTGGGAGTGTTTGGGTTGGTTTGGTTGGTTGGTTTGTTTTCTCTTGCAAGGCTATTATATATTCAGCTCCTATAGTGCTTATCTGTATAGTTAGATTACTGCAGAGCAACTTGCTCATATGGATACATTTGTGGAATGTCACCATTGGTTTGCTTCATTAGCATCTGTTCCTCTGTTGCCTCTTATGTGAGAGACTTTTATTATTCTAATTTATTTCATTATACTGTTGTGTCTGTGGATAAAATCAGCAAACAATTCCAGAGTAATCTGTTCTAAATACTTGATTTTGAATCACATTTTTCTTAGCAGTTTCATATGAATTGATATATATATATTGATATATATATAATTTGAAAGAAATATGGATATTAAATCTGCTTTGCAATCCTGGTCAAGTGAAATAATCAATAGGTGGTCTTAAAACTCAAAAGTATAAAAAATATGGAAACTGACTGCAGTGATTGAAACTGACTGCAGTGATTGAATGAGTACAGAATATATATATTAAAAAAACCCAACAAACATGCATAGAGCTAGTATCCCTATACTTCTAACTACATGAAAAGTATAGCTATGATGATTAACTGAAATTTATTACCTGATTATTACTGAAGTCAAAGCTATACTATTTAAATAACAGCATTATTGAAAGCATTATTAAATTAATTTTATTATTAACATCAGTGTAATAGAAATAAATAAAACTTTACAATGTGACTTCTGTTATTCAGCTCTCCCGTATTTTAGAACTTTTTCAACTTGTGCTGTTGCAATTTGTAAATAAATATTTAAGTAGATTTATTAATGTTATTCAAAAGATAAGATGTTGAAGGCTGTAAACCTCCATTTGATGGATTGAAGTCTGGAGAAAAAAAAAAAACCTGAATATTTGATTCTCATTTATTCTTTTTAGAAGAGGAGGAAGTGTCAGCTATCTTCTTGATACTCAGTTTTCCTGATCTTCACTCTTCTTTATGTTGGTGAGAATGTCACCTTTTGAGAAAATGGAAATCTTACTGCTTCTTCAGGTCTTGTATTCTTTGCAGATAGTTAAATAGCAATATTGAGACTCCAAAAAAGCATGGTTCCTGCCAGGAGGAGATTACTTTACTGTGGAAATAAAGTTAATCTGTGGGAGATATTTTTTGAAAGCGCCATCCAAACCACAGACTGTTTTTATTTTGGATTACAGAAACATCTGGGTGTAACGTTTGACTAGAACTCTTACTTTTTTGCGTCTTGTTACAGGGACTCGGCAGAGATTGGTTGACTTCAGAAGAACATGTACTTCGGCATTATAAAAGTATTGACATCTGAGTAAAGATGGTAAAATCTTGTCACTATCTAAGTTAATTTAAAGAATGCATTATTTCCTTAAGAAGGGGCTTTTTTATTTGATGTTCAGTACTGAAAAAACATGTATATTGTTTCAATTTTGCAGTAGTGTATGGTACCTTGAGAGGTAGGAGGGATATGATTTCACGTACATAGCAGTTCCATTTAGGGCAGGATAGAGAACCATGGATTTCTGACTCTATTTTCAAATTTCTTTCCTCCTCCTGCTTGCAGCACATATGTTGTGAAATGATTCCCTTCTCTCCCCAAGAGAAAATGCTTGTTCTGAAAGGGTTTTGTTCCGTTGCTCCACAGCAAACAGTATATTCTGCATTTTTACTAACACAAACAATAGCAAGGCTTAAAAAAAAAAAAAATCATTACCATCAGATTGCATTATACAATATGTAGTCCAGACTATAAGAATTATTTAGCTTTAGCTTCAAATAAAACTTTATCAGTTTAGCAAGCTTGGTTTTAATACATTAGCCTTATCTGCTTGTTTACTTGTTTTTATTTTCTCACAAATCTTTGTCTAAGCAGTAAATTAAAATATCTCTATTTGAGATGTTAACAGCATTCAGCATTAATAAAATGAACCATACTTAGTACAACTATTATAGCCTACAGTAATTTGAATAATTGAATACCACTTTGTCTAGAGAAAACCATTTATAGCAGCACTTGCTTTTCCAAAGGAAAGCATAGTGAAAACTCCAAATGTCATGTTGATAAATGTTTTGTAAAACCTGCTGATCCCATTGCATATGTGTGTATAAGGCATCTAGACACTGACATTCTCTTAATGTTATTTATAGCAGCAGCAAAAAGCAAATGATAAGTGCACTCAAGTGCACAGAATGTTAAGTGTTTAGGATGGCAGCTTAAAAAGAGATCTACATACTCAGAGGAGAAACAGCCTTTAGGGTATCACAGCAGGAAGAACCCCAGAGAGCAGATGAAAGCAGGTGTAGAAATGACAGAGTAATTCTTCTTTCCATTGAAGATGTTGAGAGTTCAGTTCAAGGGATTGCAGTTTCAATCTACTAATTTTTCAGTTTCCTTTCTTTGACTTCTGCTGTGATTAGAAAGGATTATAATAAATTATTTAGTTGGGAGAAGATTTAAATTAGGTCATCTGCCATAGCGACCTTGTAGCTATGATTGAAACTTCACAATAAAATACCCAACAGAGGGGAAAACCCCACAAACTGTGATTAGAAACTGGGGAGGATTCCAACCAGACAGAAACCCAGAATGTCTCCCAAAACAACACACTTAAACCTGGGCCTTGACACTTTGATGAAAGGTTAGTAAAATGTATACAATATATGGAAGAGGAAGATGTTTGTATACTGTATATAGTGATAAACAATGACTATCACATTTATTTTGCCTGCAAAAAACTGAGCTGAATGACACCAAGCTGAGTGGTGCAGTATACACACCTGACGGATGGGGTGCCATCTAGAGGTACCTGGACCAGCTCAATAAGTGAATCTATGTAAACATCATGAGGTTTGACAAGGTCAAGTGCAAAGTCCTGCACCTGGGTTGGAGCAATCCCCAGTTACCAATACTGGCTGGAGAATGAAGGGATTGAGAGAAGCCCTGAAGAGAAGGACTTGAGGGTACTGGTGGTTTGTTTGGGTTTTTTTTTAATCCTCCAGTTTAATCAAGTTTATCCTCTGCTGGACATAACCTGGCAATGAGTGCACACAGCGCAGAAAGCCAGCTGTGTCCTGGGCTGCATCATAAGAAGCGTGGCCCGCAGGTTAAGGGAGGTGATTTTCCCCTCTGCTCTCGTGAAGCCCCAGATGGAGCGCCGTGTTCAGTCCTGGTGTCCTCAGCACAGGAAAGGTACGGAGCTGTTGGAGAGTGTCTGGAGAACGGCCACAGAAATATTCAGAGGGCTAGAGCACCTGTCCTGTGAGGAAAGACTGAGAGAGTTGAGGCTTCTCTTAGACCCAACCTTGGGGGAGACATTATAGCAGCCTTCCAATATCCAAAGCAGGCCTACAGGAAATCTTGAGAGGGACTTTTCTCGAGGGTATGTAGTGATAGAAAAATGGGGAATGGTTTTAAACTGCTACTTTTGACTCATGAGACTTCTAACAGGGCTAGTTTGGAGCAATAAAGATAAGAAAACCTTCCAGTGCAGTTCTTTTCTAAATACTTAATGTATTTAAAGTAAACTTAACCTCATTTAAGTGAATTATTCTGTGCGTACATGCAAATTTTAGCACAGTAATTGAACTAACAGTGTTTATGGTAGTGTGCCAACAGAAATTCTCCCAGGTATTCCTTTCAAAGATACTTTAAAACCATCATATCCTTTGTCTCACATTGGGTTTATTTTCAAAAATATGTTTTTGGATAATATTATGTTGGTTTTTTTTGGGTTTTTTTATTAAGTTCATAGTTGATAGGAAACAACACATACATAGGAAAGCTGTTTTTATTATTTTGGTAAAGGTCTATTTTCCTTGTAATGAAAAGAAACACTTAAGGCTAAATCTTTTACTTCTTTTCTTCTGCTGACTAATGATAATGTCATGGGAAATAACCTGATCTTATTGCTGCATTAACTTTCTAGTGTTGCTTATGTGCACATGTTTGTAATACTGCCTTGTGGCTATTGTAAAGAAAGAGTGAAGTTACTGGCCAGTGAATGAATGTTTCTTCCAATAGGGTGTAATAATTACATTTTTGAGGTGGGCTGTAATCCCAGCCTATCTCCTCGTGTATGTTTGGTATAATTTGGAATTTTTGTTATTGTTGGTATCTCAGAGATTTCCTACATGAGTCTTTTCAACACTAGCAAAATCCCATTTCTGTCTGTTTTCAGCCACACTAACATGCCATAAACTTTGTTGAAAGAGAAATGGCATTTCCTAAGATTTCTGTCAATGCTTCCCTGCCTTGTACCTTGTAATAGCAAACAGAGAATCATCATCCACACTGCAGTGACCAGGCAACTCAGCAGCAGGAGGCAACTATAATGCACAGTGAGGCAAGGAACATAATTACTTAACAGTTGTCAGGCTTATATCTTATAAGTACAGCAAGAAGAGGAGAACATGGTTTGGTGGTTTTTATTTTTGTATAATTTGTGTATAATGCAGAAAAAAGTAAGCTATACGAATAGGTTGGTAGGATTAGGTTAACAGTTGAACTCAAATTATGTTAAGGGTCTTTTCCAACCTAAATGACCCTATGATTCTAATAGACTGCTACAAATATAAATAATCTTGTACCAGAGCTTAATAAAATCAGTAAAACTCTGTTGTTAAGCTTTGGATTTCCCTGCTTACAGAGATTGTCAGATCTGAGTTTTCTATTTAGTGTACACCCAGAGAACAAGGCTGGTCAGTAAAAAATCCTCATCTAAGCTAGGAGAGGAAGAGTTATATCTGCTATCCATGTGGCATGCGATGCTGCAACTGTTTCTTGGGTGTTTTTTGTTGTTTGTTTCCTATTACTATTATTTTTATGTATTCTTACTGCCAAAACATTGGTGACCATGCATATGCAGATGGCCTTGATTAATCAGCCCAGTAATTTCTTTACTGCAGGTGTCAGGGCTTTGCCCTTGAGGTATTAGCAGCAGGTCTTCTCTCTCCAGAAGTTACTTTGATCATATTCAGTTTGGTTGTAAAGAAGCTGTATGAACAGGGCTTCTGTGATATAAATAGGCTGAAGAGTTACTGCTGAAGGTATGAGAAATATTTACTGATTTTTTGTTTACTATTGTCAGTTGGAAGTGTCAGGCCTGACCTAGGCAAAAGCCTTAAAAAGGCAAACAGTGACAGCTGGCAAATCCACAAAAGGAAAGGGAAATTTGCGTTTGAGCCTGTAAAAGAGGAAGGGCAAGAGAAAGAAAGAGAAGGAAACCTCTTACTGTTTTTAAAGAGAGAGAGGAGGAAAATATATTCCTGCTAATGACTAGAAAAAATTAAAAATGAAATGTAAATGGCTGCACAAATTGCATTATTGCTTAAAATTGCCCAAGAACCTGTGTGAAAGAGAAAAATGGGGAGGTGGGGAGAGATAAAAATTATCATAAGAGAAAGGGAAAGACATGTAGCATCGGGAAAGACATGTAACATCAGAAAAGACACGTGAGCTTTAGTAAAGTGAAAGAGGTAGAATACAGGACAAAATATTCATACCTACGTAAGAAAAGATATAAATTTGTGTAACCAGAGATTGTTGTTTTTTTTTTTTTAAGATGAAGGGTAGCAGAACATAGCCAGAAAACAGGCGTATAGTTTACATTTGGAAAGTAGGGTGTGGAATACAAACCAGGTTGCTTCCTGCATTCAGATTGCTTCAGATTGTAGAAAAGGATAGTTCCATGTTACAACTACTTGTAGTGTACAATCTGTGTGTGGGGGGCATATATGCATATATATATACACATGTGTATGCATGTGTATGGAGAGCTGGCTGTGGGTCTAAACCTTCTGCAAATGTTCATTAAAAAAGATAAAAAATTGTATATGTTTGTTTATTTGCCATGATTGTGTTTCATTCACTTGATTCTCTCTGCTGTGTCTTTTGAGAACAATTCTAGAATAATGAGAGGAAAAAACCAAAGCTATGTAGTTTTAGGTGAAGTTCAGAGAGTTTTTTGAAGGGACTTGTGTGCTGCAATGCCAAAACAAATACACAGGTGCAGTCTGTAAGACCAAAGAGCTCTTTCCAATCTTACGTGTTTCTTCAATTCCATCATGGGACTCTACTGGTTCCCACAGCCTCTTTTCCAACAGTAAACTGACAGAACCATACGCATGACATTTTTACTCTCTCTTCTTCAAGAAAGTAAACCAAAATCCTTTAGAATATACATGTGAAATTCCTGTGAGTTAATCCTTCTGAGATACATAATCTAGGCCTGATAGTGAATCTTTTACAGATAGACAATTACTCAAATGAATAACAAGTCTAATGTCAACATCTGTGAAATAGCTGTATGCTTGTTGGTGCTCTGCTGTGTCAGGATCTATCTCCATTAATTTCAGTAGAACTCTTAAGTAAAGCCCTTGTATACTTGGTCTGCTTCTCAACTTGTCAATTTTTAGGTCTTCAGCTAGAAAGTTGCACTATAACAGTTCCTTCTGTTTTGCATGCTAAGGAGAAGCAGAACGGAAGCACAATGGTATTCACTGATATTCAATAACTAATTATGCCAGCAAAGATAGATTTTGAGACTAGTGGGATGTTTGTGGTTTTATTCTGCCTTCTAGCCCCCTATTACAAGGGATCCAAACAAAGAAATACTTCATACGTGTCACGTGTGTCATAACTTTCCAATATTATGTTATTTATTGTACTTGGTTTTCTGTTGAATATATTGCCTTTTTAGACTTTTTAGAGCTTTGCACTGTCTGCCCTGTCTGCATGCGGTCATGGTCATCTTTTTTTTTTTCTGCTGTAGTCTTAACTGTCCTGCCAGTTATATGCCTTGTGCTCTGTCTCCCAACATCCTCCCCCCTCTCCCCCCTCCCCACCCAAGTTGTTTCTACCTCTGTTTGTAAAAAATTCAGTGGGGACTGATAACCTCTTAATACAGATTTTAAAAAAAAAAATAAAATTAAAACCAACCAATTTTACAGTTATATCGTTGGAACATAATTCTGTGTGAGTTATTTGGTAATTGTTTGGGTTTTTTTTTTCTCCAATGTAGACTGACTTTCAAATCTTGCATATAAAATATCACTTTTTTCTTGTTGAAAGAATTTATAGGGGAATATGTTGTTTGTATAAGATACTATAAGTATTGTCCACAAGAAAATAACCTTTGGTTCTTGTATAGCAATCAGAATAATTTCTGGCTATCTTTTATTTCTCCTTTGGGATTTCTCACTAACTGGATGCTGTGCACTGTAAATGCACTGTAAATTCTCCTCAGAGTGTGTTTTATACACAGTGCTGTTGGAAGCAATAAGCACTTGGTTTTGTCTAGCACGTAAGTCAGTAAATACATAAACAGATACAGATTTATGACTCCACACTTCAGAGTATCACAATGCTTGATAATGCAGTGCAGTCAACTTTGTCTAAATGTCAAAGAGAACAGTGAATATATCAGTAATTCCAAGGTCATTTTTTATATAATTAATAGGTTGGAATTTCTTTTGTACTACAGTTTCAAATAACTTCAGTTCTTCTAATCAGGATTATTGGATATGGAATGTATGTCCTTGAAATATGTAAATTATCTTACGAAATACAGGCATACAGATATAAAGTGTAGGCCGATGTCATCTTACCTGCATGTGCATTTTAGTGTATAGCATTTCTTACAGGGACAGACTGACTCTTCAGCAAGTAATGCAGATTTCAAAGTGGTTATTCACATTACTAGTGTTAGTGAAGCCTTCTTTGGTGCAGTCAATAGAAAAACTCTCACTGCTGTCAGTGGGTTAAATATATCAGTCTACAAAACTGCCAGCCGTCACTATTCACAAGGTAACTACATTTTATCTCACCTTTCCTATTCTCCATCCTACAGCTTTGCTGAGCGTACATGAGCTACGCTTTTTTTTTTTAAGCGTTCTGTGTCAAAAACATGCCATGAAAGTAACAGCTACAGTAGCAGACCAGTTTTTTTCTTGGAGTGGAAAGCTGAGAGAATATTCCAAGAACATTCATAGAATCATAAAACAGTTTGAGTTTTAAGGGACCATTAATGGTCATCTAGTCCAACCCCCCTGCAATGAGCAGAGACATCTTCAACTAGGTCAGGTTGCCCAGAACTGCATCCAGACTGGCCTTGAATGTTTCCTGGGGTGGGGCATCTACCACCTCTCTGGGCAACCTGTGCCAGTGTTTCACCAATCTGATTGTAAAAAATATCTTACTTGCATCTAGCTTGAATCTCCCCTCTCTTTAAAACAATTACCCCTTGTCCTGTCGCAGCAGGAATATCATCTGTATATCTACATTTTTTTAAATGTAAAAGAATGAAGATAACTTTTCTTCTCAGTTATGCCTCACTTCTAGAACTAGAAGAAAAAAGTGACTTATACTGTATGTGATCAGAAAGAATGCCTTGTTGAGTTGAATGTGTGGGGGTGAGGCATTGGGACAGATACCTTTAATAAGCATGCAATATTTTTAGCATTCAGTTTAAGCAAATGTGAAACTTAGGTAGCAACTGTGGCTATATAATAAATGGAAAAGTGAAGGGAAGATCTATACGGTGACAGTGTGTGCTACATTCTTCACAGTTCTGTTAATCACAAAAGCCTGATGTCTGCCTAAACAATCCTTGTGCTTCTGCTTACTACTGTTCTTCAAGATCAGTTTTCAGTTGCTCACATGCCAGCTGAGGCCTTACAAAGTGTTTTAGTTATGGACTCTTAATGTCTGAATGTAATGGGGTAGTCTGAGCTTGGTTCAGGAATTTTACCAGAAAGAAATCTTACTGAAGGAAAGATTAATTCTGTTTCATTTAAATATTAAGTAAACTTTAGATTGTGTATAGTTAATTAGATTTCATGACTGTAGAACACAGATAAGGAAGCTTTTTTAAATACCATAAGCACAGATTATCATCTGCTCTGGCCATCATTCCTGGATCTCCTGGGGAAAATTCCTTAATGCTTGGTAATTTGTAAATGAATTTAACTTCCAGTGTCTTTTTGTTTTGGAGCAAATAATTCAAGTCAATCTAAGGAAATACCTTACCATGCCGTTAATTTTTCTATTCATTGGAGGTTCTGTCAGAGCACAAGGGGAAACTTCCATACTGTGAGAGTGACTGAGCACTGGCAAAGGTTGCCGAGAGAGGCTGGAGACTTTCCCGTCCTTGGAGATACTCTAAAGCTGACTGGACATGGTACTGAGCAACGAGCTCCAGGCAAACCAGCTTCAGCAGAGATTTGGACCAGATAACCTCCTGGGGATTGTTTTTAATGTTTGGTTTACTTTGTTTTCTCATTGGAAAATGTTTATGCTGTAATTGTGTAGACCCAAGAAATTTCCTGGTTCAGCTTTTTCAGGCCCTAGCTGACCTACCTTTTGCTATCAAGATTTTGTGTAAGTCGGCTTTATTAGCAATAGCTATTTGGTTAGAAATTAGTAGAAGTAATAGAGTATGTATAGTGGTAGAGTTTGAATTCTCTAACAGCAAAACCTCTTTTTGGAGAACTATTTACCAAGTATCGTTTTGTTCTCTTCATTCTAAATAGTAAACAGTCTTCTTAGTGGAGACTGTCCTTTTACAGCATCCTGCTTGTTTGCAAACCACACATCTTCAGCAGCTTTGTTTTCAGTATGTCTCCCACTCTTAAGCTGTAATGCCAGCTGGATTTTGCTAGGGGAAGTTGTAGTCACTTATTTCCACAGGCACAGGAGTAGTGACTTGTAGATGTGAACAGGACTCTTAACTCCTGGTTGTAAGGGTGGTGTGGCAGGATACCTGTAGCAACACATTCCTGTATACAGCAAGCAGGTTGAATTACAAGAAACTAAAGAAACTTTGATTTTTATACTTCGGCTTACCGCAGTTTATCTATGTGTCATACCCAGTGGCAGGATAATCTGGACATAGTTTGATTTCCAGTCAGTCATAATAGATGAAACATAGAAAGAAACATGTATGTACATAAATTGGTTAGCAATATATGAGTGGTTCCAGATAGGTGCTGCAGCATCAGAATAAGCCCTCATCTCTGGAAGCATGAAGATCACTGCCAGAACATGAGCTGTCTTGCTGCTTTGCCATGGAGACTGAGAACTGATGCTATAGCTGAAGTAATGAGCTCCAACAGAAGTACTGTGAGAGCTCATTTTGGTTGAAAAGATTTCTTGAATTTTGAATATGGTGCTAATGAGAGCTGTAAGGTCAAATAATATTTGATTATGTTGAAAGGCTCAACAATGAATAGTTGTAATACATACCACAAAACATGATTTCACAGACAGATTTGTATTAACTAAACTAAAACAAATGAGGAACTTAACCTGTATAAGGTTGTAGGTTCTGCTATGGTTGGCTACAGCAGTAGCGTCTAGGGCCTTCTGCCTTGTTGGAGCATCATATGGCCAATTATCTGCAGTAAGAATGTACCACTAGAATTAAACTAATTTGGGTGCACAAGCAATCACACAGTTAGCAAAGCTGAATATTAGGGTATTAGTCATTAATTTGGACCACTTATGGTCATGACATTCATCATTCCTGAGAACAACTGTGACTATGAAGTTGTGGATTTGACAAAGGCAGAAGATTGAGTCATTGCACAGAACAGGTACTAGCATTCTTACCTAGCAGCTTTGGGCTGAGTATCATGATCAGATTAAGGGAAATTTAGTTTTCTGAAGATTTGGTTCAGGAAAATTGCAACATCTTGCTCAGATCTCTTTCTGCTTTTTCTTCTGGTGGCTCCCCTGACTTTTTTGACTCCTTTTGCCTATTTTGCTCTTACACTTTGTTTCTGTCACTTGTATTTATCTGACTTTATTGTTTACCATTAATGGTCTTCAAAGTTGTTTTCTTAGGTATGTTGGCATTATACTGTATACTAATTGTTTGCGTGTTTTCATGATTTCCTCATTTTACTGTGTTTATAATGTGTAGCTAAAGTTTGTACCTTTCATACATGGATGTTGATAGAGGAAAGAGTAAGCAAAGATAACAATTAAAACTGTATACTACCAAACCTAGAAGAAATAGTGTAAATCAAATAGGAATTGCATGAGTTAGTAGCAGCAGTAGACTGTGGTCAAGTAGATTCCAGTAGACCAGATAATCAAATTTTAAGGGCTTGATTACATATGGTGTTTTTGCTGATGAAATACCTTTGATTATGTCCATGCCTAATGCTCTTATTCTAAAATTAGTACCTTTTTATTTTAATCTTAGCTTATTTTGATGGCTCATTCTACTTTTATGACACCTGTATATAATGATTTAGTGAGAGCAGACAAACTATCGTGTAAATGGAGGAGAATTTGAAGAGTTAGTTTTCTGTTGATTAGAATCACAATTAAGTGGTTTAACAGCTAAGCAAAATCTTCAAGTTTGAAGAGGTGTTACTGTGGGAATTACTCAGCATTTGAAGTCAGTCACATCTTTAAACAGAACATATTTGGAATTTTAATGATATAATAGAAATACTCAGCAAAATTATTTCATTTTAATAGACTTTACTGAGGCTTTCTGGAACTTTTTGTTAGTACATAAATGACAATTACGGCACAGAATCTCCGCTAGAGCTGGTACTACTACGTTTGTGTTTCTAGGATATAAAAATGTAGACTGTTCTTGTGTATGAGCACTTTCGTGTTGTAGTAATTAAGACAAAAGCAAATATATGCATACATATGCAGAAGTAAAAAACCAAACCATCCCACAAGTAAATTTTTTATGAGTTGGAATGAAGTATATTTTTTCCTTGACTTGGGAGACATTGAAAAAAGAACTTTCTTACCTTACACTGTTCACTACTGTATCTGTCAGTCTTATTTTTATTCATCTCTTTTCAAAAGGGAGAAAATAATCTTTCAGTGTTGTTTCAAATAAGCATTTTTATCTTTGGTAAGGGCACATAATTGGTTTTTATTTAAATTTCTATT
This sequence comes from Coracopsis vasa, assembly GCA_026283785.1. Taxonomy (NCBI): domain Eukaryota; kingdom Metazoa; phylum Chordata; class Aves; order Psittaciformes; family Psittacidae; genus Coracopsis; species Coracopsis vasa. Next base: position 24,388 of record JANHGB010029647.1, read on the forward strand.
TTCTATGCATATTGTTTGCAAAACAAGCTAGAAAAAAGCAGCTACTCCCACGCTCACTGAAGTCATGTTGGCTTGGATCATGTTTCATTTTTTTCAGTTATCGCAATTATATAAAGTAGTCCTTCACTTCATACTTTTAATGGCTTTTGATTAAATGCCATCATGGTTTAATACACATAATGTGTTTTGAAAAGGAGCTAAATAAATACAATTCAGCATCTGTCAGTTAAATCTTGTGTACATAGTAAGCAAAATAAAATCGTTTAATGAGAAAGCTTACTGAGGAATTAATTTTACTAAATTTTTGTCAAGTAATTCTTTTTAAAAAGCCTGGTAAAAAAGTTCTGGAAAAGATCCTCTACCTGACACTTGTTTTGTAGTTTCCCATCTTTGCGCCTCCCCCCCCTTTTTTTTTTTCTTCTGTCCTCAATGAGGAATCCTGTTTGATTTAGCTATTTCAGAATCTCTAAGATTTCAGTGAGCTATATCATTCTCTGAGATGCACAGCAGGGATTTCTACTAACCTTTGTCTACTTATGTGCAACTGATACTCCTCTAAGTTCTTGATACTCCTCTAAGTTCTTGTGTTTATATAATCAAGTTCTGGTGATTCCATGTTTCAGCAATAGGAACAGTCTAAAAAACTAGGGTGTAAGTGGAAAGTTTACTCTTTAAGTACAAGAGATTATTGCATTGGAATTGCATTATTTTCAGAAGTTCTCACTGTAAATGGAGAGTAACAAGATCTTTTCACTATTCAGTTGATTCTCTTTTTCTTTCTTGATAGCTGGGCTGTTTCTGACAGCAAACAAGTTGTACTTGACTAAGTCAAAGAATGCTAAACAAAGGCTTTGCTTAGTTTAAATCTTTGGATATATAAGATTAATTACTCTGACTCAGAAGTTTCTGTTGTAAGGACTGCTTCATTTGTAAGCTACTTGGATCATCGTGAGTGCGATGCATATTGATTTGCATGTCCAGAAGCATATTTCAGGATTTGTGGCTTTAAAATGTTTTGATTAAAAACCTTTTGACTAATTGTGCCGTTTGTAATGATCCAAGATTACTTTACCAACTTCAGAAGTAACATGCAGGGAAAAATAAAAATTGAATGACACCCCATCAGTAATGAGAAATAAAAGCCTTAATTGTCACATCATTTTAACAAACGGTGCATGCAGTGCTAACCACAGTTTTTAGAAGTCTCCTAATGGTTATTGTTGCTGGATGAGGAAGAAGGCAAGAGTCTCCCAGTGTGATGAGCCATTAGTTTAAGAAGTGTCAATAATGCAGGTAGAGTTTGTGAGGTCATGAATTTGAATCCTTTCCCCCTTGATTTCACGTTAGCTTGCTACTCAGATTCTCCAGTGTGACGTGCTGGTGATAATGAACAAACAGATGTTCTCTCTTCTTTTAATGTGTAGTCAGGTTTCATTTATTATAGTTGGACAGGCTTTGAAGTGTAGAGATATGCAGAGAAGTGAGAATTACAAATACATGTGCTGTGCATGTTTATGCATATTTTCCTTAATGATGACCTAAGCTATATGTACATGTGGAATTTCCTCTAAGACTTTGAGGAATCTAGTAAGATGCATCTTTCTGTAGTTCTGTTTATTTTACTGGTATATGTACTAAATGCACTTCAATTACTAAACTTGTTTCTTTTGAAATTCATAAATTTGTCATCTGACCTAGCCACTGTTAGGTTTGGTTTTGGGTTTTTGTTGGATTTTGTTCGTTTGTTTATGGGTTTTTGTTTCTAACTGGATATGAGAGGATTGTGGACACAAATTTATTTTAACTTCCAATGCAGTAATAATACTTCATAACTGAAAATTAAGCATTAACATGATTAAAAGGATGTCCCTGCTTCTATAGCCTCACCATCTACTATAAAAGCTGTCCTTAAGGAGCAGTCTGCAAGAGTAGCTTACATGATTCTTTTTAATATGGTACATACTTTCTTTTACCCCTTCTTTGACACTGAAAGAATTAACAAGGTTAGTGATGCTGGCATTTAAAGTATCATAATTGGCATCTGTTTCAGTGTCCATTAACATGAATGAATTCTGTTACTTAAAATTATTCATTCATTTACTCTGCAAATCTAGATAAATTACTGTATGATTAAACTAAGCATGTTCAGGTTTTCAGTACTTCCTTATAATCCTCATTCCCACATATTTCATGTATATCAGACACTAAAGATGATATCTGACTGTTTCAGATGGCCATTTACATGTGTTTATTTCTCAAGAATATTTTTTCATGCATGCAGTGATTCATACACTAAACAAAAATTACTGGTAGAAAACTGAGTAAGTTTTGTTTTCCTTCTGAACCCTATAGTCTTGTTTAAACTCACTTAAACTCTCTAAAAATACTTATGTGGTTGCAACAATACTTAGACTGTTATCCCCACACTTGTACCTCCTAGCAAGTACCTTCCAATTAATCTGATGTGACAGATAAAACCCACAAATAATGTGAAGTCTTTTGACCTATTTAGGTGCATGCAGTTGGGGAATTCTTATGTTACTAAATGTTTTGTGATAATTCCATCATGAGACCTAATGAGAGCTGAGAAGGGGAAGGGGTGTGAAGATGCGGAACACAAAGTCTTAGAAACTTAAGCTTTATTAATTCATAAAATAACCTCTGTTTTCTTCTGAAGTGCTTTGTGTATGATATGCAGTGTTAATTAAAACCTTGGATGTCTGATTTAGTTTGAAATGCTTGTTACGAAGCATGAGAAGGCTTACAAGGAGCAAAAGCTATGTATTGAAGATAGGGTTTGAGTAAATTAAAAAATTAGGTAAGTTTTGTTTGTCCATCTTGCATGTATTGTATCTGCTAAGGATGCACATTTTCCTCTAGAGTAAAATAACTCAATTTCATGAGTAATTTACAGTAAAAAGGTTTTGATTTCTATTCAGATTTTCAGACTAAGTATATTTATCTAGCAAAAAAATATTTGTCTGTGAAAGCTAGCAAAATGTTTTTCAATGGCAAATAAAGTTTCTGTATGTAAATAGCTGTTGGTTTCAAATTAAAATTTATGCTTATCTCCACAATGCAGACTGTGAAAATCAATGTTGTTTTACACAAACAAAAGTGCTAAATATCTCTCTCATAAGTTACTCTATCATTTACTAAAATTTAAAAACTCTGTGTGACCATCCATTGCTACATTTTAGAGTTTCATGGAAAGAAGGATGTAAGAAAAAAGGAAGGAACAGCAACAAAATGCTTTCATGTCACTCAATACAGTATTAGAGAAGGAAATGTAGATGAGAAGGAAAGACTGTTGCTGTGCATAATAAAGAGTTATTTTAAATAGGAAGAATGCAAAAATATTCCTAAATAGATTCTATTTCATCAAATTGATATGTTGCATTCAGGTTTCTCTGTCCAAAAGGAACAAATGTTTTACAAACTCTTCAACTTCAAAGTCCAGGTTATAAACAGAAAGAGTAAGTGTTATACTAGTCTTATTTATGAAAAAGAGTTTAGGGAGTATAGTTCAGGTAATACTTACTTGGAAAAGAGGTATAATGAAAATCTTTAAAGAAAATTTCTTAATGTATTCACTGAGACAGTGGAAGAGCCAAACCAATATTGTTCAATCATCATTTCCTGCTAATGAAAACCTAAATAGAGAAATTTTGTGCTGATAGCTATCAGAAAATTGCTCATGTTATATAATGACCTGACACACAATAAAAAGTAGGGATGAACAAGGAGTTTTAGAAAGTTGTATCTTAATGTTCCTGAGCTATCTGATTCCAACCTCTGATTTCTGTTTTCCCATGGAAAGCTTCCCATGCATTGGTTCATAGGATAAAAGATATGAAGAACAGGCAATGTTAGCAAGGAACTGGCATTACATGCTTCTAGAAACTCTCTTCTAGTTGTCCTGGGCAGGAGTTGGGGGTGCATGTGCATGTTTACATATACTCATTATGTTGAAAACATGGCTATTCTTCTATAAGTCTCTGCAGATGACGACAGTGCATATGATTTGCAAGCAAGTAGGAAGAAAATAATTTTCCCTGATCACACACAGTGCAGTAACATTTCTAAAGATCAGTTCTTGTGCCCCAGTAACTGGGATATTAATTTTATGTTCCAATTATATATTAATATTCTAATTATATATTCTATTATTTTTATGTTTGAAACACATCTGTAGCAGACTTCTACTCTACCCTAAACTAGAATTTTAAGTAGAACATATAAGTGGGGCAAAGCAGGAATCAGTTCTTGCATGGAATTGCTCTGGCTGGAGCTGCAACACCATGCAGCCAGGATGTTCTGGATGCCAAGGTGCATGAGGTCTCATGTTTTATGAATGGAGCTGGTGTTCTGTTGTCCCAGCTATGTGCCAGTGTTGCCGTGTTCCCTTCCAGAGTCTTTTATCAGTGATAACACACATATAGTTCAGACTTCTCTTTTTCGCTTCGTCTGCCAGTTAGTTGCTTTTTACACTGTCCAGACCCTGTAATAATATGTCTGTGTAATATTCTTCAATTCTGTGTCATATAGTTTTTAAGCACCATGGCAACTTGTTTCTATCTGAAACAGGATGGAAACAGGTTGCCATCTGTGACCTTTTTATACCTACTTTTCACCATTAACATTTTTCCATGTATGATTATGTACTCCACTTCCAATTTACAATTGACTTTTATTATGTGTGCATATTTTAATGAAAAAAACCCAAACAACAAACCCAAACCAACAACAAAACCCTCATAATAATGCCACAGATATGTTTTATATTAGTAGTCTGGGAAATGACAGTTGTACCCATATATATGATTGTATCAGGTTGATTAAGGTCTGTCATTAGATAAAACAGATTCAACAACAGTGACTATACATCTGCATGTAGGCACACCAAATGATAAACAATTTTTTTTTCTGCAGGAAGGAGTGTGAAAAAAGAAACAAATTACTGACATAATTTGTCTTATAGTTGCTGGCTATATATAGTGAAACACCAGGAAATGCGCATCCCTCCATCGGTCATTATTGGTTTCCTGAAACATCAGCATGTGAATATCCAGGTGACAGTAAGCGCCCTAATTCCTGTTACAGATGTTGATGGGCTCTGCTGTCTGAATCTGCTGTGATTAATTTTATTCTTGAGACTTCTGACAAAAAAATTGCCACGTGCATGATTAGCTCATGTAATCTAATACATGAAATACGTATGGTGGAGAGACCATGTGCTTGAGATCTTCATAACACTGTGTATGGTGGTCTTCCCTAGCAGAGAGGTTTTCATGATGCACTAGCAATTTTTAAGAACTCAAATCCTTTCAAGTATATTTTCATAGTTGCTGTTTAGCCAATTTAAACTTTCACGTGTTTTTTGGTGCTTTCTTTGTGTCTGCTGGCACAGTTTCCTTTGCACTGGGGACTCTGCACTCAAGAACTAAAGTAGAGATCTTGCTAGACCAATATACACAGGGGAGTATTCAGATTCCCTCTCAGGATCTTCTACCCAACTCTCATTTTTGAAAAAAGCTTCATGCAGTTTTCTTGAGGAAAAGGGCAGTTCTCCTGATGAGACTGGAGAGCCGCTGCTCTTTGACGTCAGTAATACAGGGTTAAATTTTCCTGCTATTCCTAACAGGGCAGAACTCCCCATTCTTTTGTTTCCCAGAAAAATAAAAGACTGACTGTGGGACTATGCATTCATGTCCCTATGGTATTCGTTACATTGGCAGTCAGGATCTACCAGCCTTCAGCAGGTATTCCAGTTTCTTCTGTGTTGAAGGAAATATTAGCAGATCACATTGCAATAAACCCTAGGCTTTACTGCTGTCAGTTTAGTAACCTTAAATATGAATCAGAGTCTGCTTTCAGAAGCATTTTCATTAAGACCATTAATAAAGTAATATAATCCACTTACCTATTGGTTCAAGAATTATGTAGGTTAGTAATGTTGGATCTAAAACTGTGCCTTAGTCTTAGGTATGTAAATTCAACTCCCCCAAAGTGTAGTAATTTGTCACACATGCAAATTCAGGTAAACCCTATATAGATTGCTCAAAAGTTGATGTTGTATGAGTAAAGAATTTGTTTACGTGTTTTGGACATTCTATGAAATTGATAATAATAGTGTTTGACAAACAACTTTTTATTTCTGTTGCAGACAAATATATTCTTTCATCCTTCACCAATCCAGAAAACTTCCTTTTAAAATTATTTTAAATACCAGCATCATAAACCCCTACACTCGATTTCCCTGGTGTCATCATTCCCTTAAGGCAACTGTAGAGCATTCCACATCCCTTTCTTCTGTTTTATTTCTACCCTTTTATGACCTTTTTCTTATGTTTCTTAATGTATTTGTTTTCATATGTTCTTTTTTTATGTATTTGTCTTCAGTGCCTAAAGAATCATGTAACTGCTGCCACTGCCAGTCAACAAATTATATCTTATTTCAGCGGACTGCCCTAAGTTGAATAGAACCCCATAATTACTGAGGTTGGAAGACGCTTCTAGCAATTGCCTACTCTGACTACCTCCCTTAAAGTAGATTCAACTGTAGCAGGTTGATCAGGACTGTCCCCCATCAGGTTTTGAACATCTCTTGTGAATTCTGAGCAAGTTTCAAAATGGTAACTATAAAGACAGATGTGGGAAGCAAAACTAAATTATGGCAATCAATCACCGTATTTTCAGATGTCAAAAAAAAAGTAAAAAGCAAAATACCTTCTCTTCTTCTCAAAGTGAAAAAGATGAAAAAGACCATCAGACATATAATAATTTTTCTCTAATGACATTTACCAATGAAGATTATTTATAAACTTCAATAGGGGCTTCTGTTGACAATTTTACATAACAGTTTACCACGTAACTACTTTCATAAAAGCTCTGTTTGCTTCGTAACATGATAGAAAAAAGATGTATTTTCAATTATTCTCAGTATTTTAACACTTGAAGTAATCAAAGTAATTTTTAATCAGTATTTAAGCATGGTAAAATATGCTGATAAAATGGGTAAAAGGCATGATTTATATGAAGTGAATTGTACTGTATGTAAAATCTTTCTTGTACAACTTTTTTATGTACACAATTTCCATATAGCTAGCTGAATGATGCACAGTTGTTGGAGTACATGAGGACGATAAATATTGAAGTGAGGAGTGTGTCTTACTCTTCATTAGAATGTGGATTTTGTAGTGTTAGAAAACATTGTTTTTATAGAACACTACCACTGAATTGCAACTTTGGTCTGGTAATAGGAAATGTAGCTTTTAGTAAGGCTATTTTTTATTTTTTACTTTTTTGCCTAGTAACAGAGACAACATCTACGTTATTTTGTTTAGGCTTTCACAAAATATAAATTCCATCTTTTTTTTGGTTTGTTTGTTTCTCAGAGTACGAATGGAACTAATTACTTCACAATCACTGTCAGATCAGTTTAAAAAGTTCTTGGTTATCATTGCCACAGTATTTTAGTAATACTTTCACAAGCTTCCCAGCTGCAGACCAGTCACTAGAGAAATACAAAGCCCTTATCACTTCGATATGCGTGGCATTGTGCACCTGAATGTAAGAAATTGTTTTATTTCGAATTAGGAGTCTTTTTGTTGTTGTTATTTATTCTGACATACCTTTATTAGCTTGACAAATAAGAGGTTATAATTACAACGGGCATGCTCAATTTCTTTTTCTCACAAAATTGCTAATCCTCTGTATGTAATGAGCTCCTACAGATGAGTGTGTATGTTCCCATTTTATTTAAATTTTTATGGCAGATTTTCTTCATCCTAGCTTGATAGGCCTAATTACTGCAGGATTGTGATCTGTTTGCCTTTATGGACAATACTAGGCTTTGATTCATTCCTTTGAGTCTTTGGAAATTATTAGACTGTGTAGTGGGCCTTTTTCTTCCTTGTGCATTTGTGAATACCTGCAGAAATAAGGGGTCACCTGTGAAAGAAAATCAATGACATATTTTCTCAGTCATTGTAACTGTCTTAGCATAGAGCCACCACTCCATTATAATACTGGTTTTAGAGTTGTGAGTAGTTTGCTAAAGAATAAAAATTAATTTTATGCTTCTTAATTTATTTTTTTAAAAAAACATTTGTTTGACCTTTTTCTTCCAAGTAATGATTCCAATCAAATTGTAGTTTATCATAAGTCCTGTTATGATCTTCATTATTTTCCACATTGTAATAATAAAATTCTTCCTTTGGTGAATCTAATTAATTGGTTTACATTAATTTCCAATACATTGACTGTTGGGTTGAAAGAACTATGTCAGTTTATGTTGCATGGAGTAAAGCAATCAGCTGTGATTAAGTATCTTTTGCCTTGTTTTTTGTTTTCTTTGGGTTTTTTATTTTTTTATTTTTGAGGTGAGAGGATTTTCCATAAAGATTGTAATAGTGGTCTGGGATCTGTTCTCAAATATTTCTTTGAAAATATTAAAGAAAACTTTAAAACAAAATCACTTAAACGAAGATGTGAATGCAGAGGTGAAGTGTGCAGTCATTACAGGTATAATTCTTTGGCCTCCAAGGAGTCAGCAGTAACTAATAGAGCCCTCTCTTTCTACACTGAAATAATACGGTTTAGCGTCATAAACTTCTTAGGTTATTTTCTGCTTAAAATGCTGGTTTATTCATATCGTTATTATAAAAAAAATATAATAATATCATAGTGTGAGAAAAGGGCAAAATGAATGCTATCTTTACCTCACTTACATGTTGAAAATAGTCAAAATATAGGGCCTGAAAAAGCACAAACTGCAAATGGAAACAACTTACAATTTTGTACAATTAACCCTTAGGGAGATATTGGTCCATTGTGAAAGCAGACAACACAGCAGGCTTGTGAAGTGTGTAGCTATGAGCTCATACTTGATGTTGACGTGTATGTCCTATCCTCACTCCTGACTACCTAGCATGATGACATGAAGCACACCCTCATCTGAAGTCTTGTGACAGAGGCAGGGCAGTGATACAGGATTTTAGGTGAGAGACAAGTCACCAGCTACTGAGTGCTGCTGCCTCCTCTTTAGAAATTCATATACAACATGCAATTCTGGCAGAGTGACAAACTGCAGACAGGGGCCATAAACGCGGTCAAGTATCTGGAAAGACTCTACAGCTGTGTGCTGACTGTTCATGTGTTCACTGACTCTAATTTAGTGGAGGAATCTCTGAATTTGATGGATAGAAAAAGTCACATTACTGGCCATGCTGTTAACAAGTATGGTTTCGTTGCTGAGTCCTTGTCAGGTAACACTGTTGGTAGCATGATACAAAGCTATGCTCCTACATATAAAACCTTTCTTCATTTAAGCATGTCAGGAATTTTCCACAGTAATGATGATGCTTTTGAAGATAAAAGGGTTGTTGTTTCATTACTGTTTTCAAACTTTTGCTATAAAAACAACAGGGTGTGAAGAGGGCAGAGAGAAAATATTAGCTTTCACTTCAAGTCTGTTACTTGCACTGCCATAATATTTTAGTACCTTGCACAGTATAATAAGGTACATTGGAGGTGTGACGTTAATGCTGGTTTGAAACACCTTTGGAACTAGGTGTAAGCATGTAAATTCTCTTGCAAAAAAACCCAAAACCAAACGAAAACCAAAAAATGAACAGGCTAGCAGCTTCTATGGCTTAGTAAGAATTCGGCTTTACTTACTTGCTGGAAGAAGTATTCCAAGAATATTCCTCTAACAGCACTTTTGTTTTAATGTTTAGCTGGGTTTAGATCAGCATTTTTTTCTCAATTTTTATTGTAAATTTTTATTGGGTTTGTAAATTTTTAACTGATTTGTAGGGGCTCTAAAGAAAGGGAAAATTAATGTCTGGCAGATGTGGAGTTTGAGTACCTAGTGAAGTCTGGAAAAAAAATCAGTTCTAAAGGAAGTGGTAAATTGATATATTTTACTAAAACCAGCACCAGTTAGTATGTTCAGTAACTGAAATAATCTAACTCAATCTAAGCATATATGAGGATTACAGGGGACAGCCTGCTGATGCCATCATTCTGGATCATCTGCAGAATGAGGTATCTGTTTGTCCAGGTTTTGTTTCCATTTCGTAAAATGTATTTTAAAATAAGTAATAATATTCACACAGTGAAAGCTTTAAATAAAGCACATGTTTCTGGTGATAAGGAGATGCTGCTTTCTGCACAGCAGAGCTAATGCTCCCGTAATTGGAGGGATGGATGTGGTTTGTTTGGGTTTTTGGCTTCAAAACAGCTTTAAACTCGCTTCAAAACTTGGAGTTGCTATTTATGTTAGGGATAGGCTGGAGTGTATTGAACTTTGTTTGGGGACATGTGATCAGTCAACAGAGAGTTTGTGGGTCAGGGTTAAAGGGAGAACAGTGATGGGGGACATTACTGTGGCGGTCTGTTACAGACTGCTTGATCAAGAGGACTCTGTGGATGAAGCGCTCTATAGACAGACAGGAACATCCTCACGCTCGCAGGCCCTTGTCCCCATGGGGGACTTCAGCTACCCTGATATCTGTTGGAGGGACAGTACAGGCCGGCACAAGCAATCCAGGAGGTTCCTCGATTGTGTGGAAGACAAATTCCTTCTGCAAGTAATAGAGGAGCTGACAAGGAGAGGTGCCATGCTTGACCTTGTGCTCACCAACAGGGAAGGGCT